>ARYC01005826.1:0-17579 GCA_000711775.1 Oxytricha trifallax | reverse complement strand
ACACACTTGTTTGCCATTAATTTTCTATTATTAATTTCTATTTTAATAACAGAGACCTCAAATGATAGCTCTGGTAGTTCTTTATGAGAGTTCATCTCGCAGCTATCACACTTTTTATTGCTGCCAAAGGTAAGTCTCATTTAGTTTGATGGAAGTACTGTTATTTTTCTTAAAATGTTAGCGCTCATATTTAAATTTGAATTTAAAATTATAAAACTGCCTCTATAACTGAGAGCTTTGCAAGCCTTCAAGTTTTAAGGGAGGTTCTTGGAGTACTTGAGAAGAAATATGAGTGTTAAGAGACAATCCAACTCTAAATATGGGGGAGGAAGTAACCATTTTTACTATCAATAATAAGTTGATTACAGCACGTACCGATTTAGGAGGTGCACCTATTAAGTACGTACTGCTTTAGGAGGTATTTTATGATTTTATGATTAAAATTAGGGTGCTCCTAATTAATTACTAGCATTAATTAATGCTCCTAATTAAGTACTAGCATTTTAGGAGCTGCTCCTAATTAAGTACGTACCAATTTAAATTTAAAAATATGGAACTATAACAGTAGAAATTGATATCAATCTCTCAAGTTTGAAACCAGTTCTCAAAACCTTCTCCATATTCAACTTAGAGGTTGACCTCCTATAGGATGCCCATATATAATAGTAAGTTTTTAAGAGGTATATAATTGAAATCAATAAACTTAAATTTGAAAATCATTTCTTAGATCTGTAAACAAGATGGAGTCAATGATGATGCAATGAAAAAAGTGCAAGCACAAGAATTGATTCAAAGATTTAGAGGCAAGGAGGATTTGCATCGCTACCTGGTGCAGCAAGGTAATGAACTCATAGTAACTAATCTTGATTATCTAGTTGGTTTGTTCCTGCCAACGATGGAAGGTACTAAAATTTCATTTCTAAGAGCAATACTCTGTGAAGAGAAGAAAGCATTGAAAACTTAAGATGTAAAGTTTGCAGAGATTCCAAACTATCCAGAAATCTCAGTGACTAATTTATATGATGACTCTATGAGTGACCCAGAGGATTCTCTGTACCTGCCTACTAAGAAGCAGTTGTAAAATAAACTACCTGAAAGAAACTATTTCTTTGGCATACTTGCAATAAATAAAGGTGATTACTTGAAAGAAATTATTCAAGAATCTCATAAGAATAGGTGCAGCATCTCTTCAGAAGATAAGGACAAACAAAGGATCAAGATAAGTGAGAGCTGGTTTTCAGAGCTGCAGAAGCACCCTTATATTTCAAGTAAGATTTGTAGTTTAACTCTTTAGAAAAATCTGGTTCTGGCATCTTTTTGATGAAGGAATAGAGCAAGGTTCACAGAGAGCGAAAGTCACAGACAAAGTATGAAGTTAGCAAGAGACTTTAATCAAATATTTAGCCTCCACAGTCAATGAACATAGATGCTGGAGCTGGCATCAAGAGAAGAAACATAGGAGGAGGGAAGCAAGAAGTAGAAGAAAAGAAAGAGAAGCCAGCTCCCTCTAAAGAGAGAACTTTAAATTTAACTTAAATATTCATTAATTTAACTCTAATACTTAACTTTATATATTCAATTAACTTAACTACAAAACTTATTTATATACATTCACTCTCCATTCTTTAGCACACTTTTATGCTAACTAATTATCAACTCTCTTAGCTGAATTTTTTATAAAATCGACTGTATCAATAGGAAGGTCATGCATCAGGTGGTATAGCAGCAGTTTCTTATAATGAC
The DNA here is from genome assembly GCA_000711775.1 of Oxytricha trifallax. Lineage (NCBI taxonomy): Eukaryota > Ciliophora > Spirotrichea > Sporadotrichida > Oxytrichidae > Oxytricha > Oxytricha trifallax. Next base: position 15,836 of record ARYC01005826.1, on the reverse strand, counting down.
CTTTTAGTATACCCCAGTAGAATTCAATTCCATTAAATTATGGACTGTAAGGCACGTTGAACACTGGTGTTATTCTTAGTTTTTCATAACTCTTCCTTGTTTCTTTTGTCTTATGAACAGAAAGATTATCAACAAACAGTATAATCTCTTATTCAGGTTATTTCTCTCTCAGCTGCTCTAAGAACTTTATATACTGCTCTGTCTTAATAGAGCGAGGATGAATGACATAAGTTTCTAAACCAGCATCCTCGCTAATTCCTTCAAGAATTGCCATCGTTTATACCTTGACTTTCTAGTCATATACTTCTATATTACTATGCTTCTTACAGACTTCTAGATGAATGTGTTGAAGGTAAACACAGCCTCGTCAGCATGTATAAACTTAATATTATTCAATTGAGCTCTCTGCATTTAATTATAAATATAATTTAGGTTATTGTTGTAAAATGGCAGAGTGAAATCAATCACTCTCTTGATACGATTCACACCTTTGTAAGTGATACTATTTCGTTTATAAATGTTTGCAACAGACTATGCAGAGATCTTCAACTCAGGGAACTGGCGGTGAAACATGATAGCTCGTTGGTCGAGAGAGAAGTGAGCCCAATACTTCAAAGTTTTTTCATTAATAAGATAGTCAATATGCTTCTATTGAAACTTTGACTTCCTCTAAGGCATTGAATTCAGCTATTATTGCTTTAGTTATACTGCTTTAAGGCAGTGAGAGCGAACAGTTGATGGACTTCGCTTTAAGAGTAGTGCAATTGACTTATAATTAAGTACTGGTTTGACTTATTCACTGTATATATCAGATCCAAATCGCAGTTTAACTAAATCTATATACTCTTCATCATAAATAGAACCCAAAAGCTTGATATTTTTGTCTCGCATTTAATTAATAACCCCAATCCCTAACAAATTCCCTACAAATCAAAGCACTTATAAACCTCATTAAGGGGTTTTGGGGTTTTGAATGACTTTAAACCTTTATTTTAGGAATTAATTAGATTCAAATTTTAATTATAATTAATAAGAAAATGAAATGTTAATTTTAGTCATTAAGTGGAAATTTATGAATTTTATAACTTTTATTTCTAGTTTTTTATAAATATATGATTTACAAGTACTAGTTAAAACCACATGATTTTGTATTATTAATATTATATTCAAATATTTCGAGCAAGTGAAGGTATAGCCATATCAGTATATACATAAGAAACCTAGACTTCTTATCCTGAGGGTAAACGATGACCGGGAAGATTAGATAAATCTTGTAGAACTTACAAAGTATGAGGATCATGAGATCCATTGTCAACAATTAGTATATAAAAAATGAAAATATTTAATATACTTTAGTAGTTCCCAATTTGTGTAAGTTTAATTTATCAAAGAATCCAAAGCTTCTATCAAATATTTGCCTCTATTTGCTGAGCACATAACTACTGAAACTAAAGGGAGGCCTTCATTAGACTAGTAGTGCTTTCCAAAGCCATTTTAAATAAAATTGCTTTACTAAGTATAATCATCATCGCTTAGTATGTTGAAATTATGTCTAATATCATGATTTTATAAGTGAGGTTATTCTCTAAAACGCTCACCATCATTGTTATGTTGATCTTGATGGAACTATTATTGAGGAAAAATAAGAAAATAAAGTAAATTTATTTTTTTATAAAAAAAAAACATTCTTGCTTAATCAAAATGGTTGAGTTTAGCATCCAAATTTAATTTTAAAGATAAATAACAGTCAGCTAGGTAATATACGCTTTAAATGAAACAATCTTTCTTTATAAATGATATAAATTTTCAATACTAAATGGAAATCATTGTTTAAATTATCTTATTATACTTTTTGAAAATAGGATTTTAGTCTTCATGAATTAAGACTCTTCATAATAGCTAATTTATTTATTTTACTTTGATTTTCTAAATTATTCAATTTTTGAATATTGAAAACCACTATTCTTATCAATAATATGTTGCTATTTATCCCATTAGATATTTCTACTAGTCCATTGATGCAGTGGTTCTTTTCCGGTTAAAGTATCTTTTTAATTTATGTTAGGGTTTCTCCCATTCGGCTATCTTAACTGATTTCCTTAATATCTTTACCTCATATTTGGTGGGGCAAAGTTCCCATGCACGGGATTCTTCAATAATATTTAAACATTATTCACAAATTTATATTATTCTATGAGTTGCATATGATGTTCCCTATAAAAGATAAAGATACACATATTTAAAGAATAAAATTAATTTCTATTTAATTTTCAATTTTTACTTTATTATATTATGGTATACTGAGACCATTTTTTTCATTAAAAACAAATTACTTTTAGTAATTAATAACTAAAGTTTATCCTAAATATATAATATATATATATATTATGTATATATATATATATATATATCAATTTCTTATTTCAAATAATTTAACAAGACGATCTATAACATTTTCTATTTTTAATAATTTAAAGTTAATATTAAAAATTAAACTTATCTGATTAGCAATAACTATAAAGCTCTATAAAATATTATGGCAAATTATAAAATATGAATTTTACTCATAAATAATTCAGATTTAGTTTAAATTTAATAAACTGATATAATACTTTTTAAGGATTCACTTGAAATATTTTGTTTATTGAATATAATATTTTATTATTAATATAAAAATAAACCTATATAGTTTAAATATTGATTCTGTATTAATAATAATAATAATAATTAGATCACATTGAGGTCTCTGGGGACCCCCGATCTCGATTGCTTTTTAGTGAAAATAAGGGACTAGCCCTTTGATTAATTTGTAGATTCTCTCCTGTATTCTGAGTTTCATCTTCTTCTGTTGTTTCTTCTCTTTCCTCCTTTGTTTTTTCCTTTTCCTCTTGCGTTTCTTTTGTTGTTTCTTCTTTTTCTGCCTCTTCTCGGTCCAGCGTGAAGGATCTGGACTGTGTCTCCCATATCTTTGAATTTAAAGAAGTTGTCAAAGTGTTTGACATTGATTGAGAATTTGAGTTGTTTAGTGGCAATGAGTTCTTTGCATCTGGTAGTGATTAGCTAGACAAAGTCACTTTTCATGAAGTAGGTGTTTTTTGTAGGCATTTAACATAAATTTCTACTTTGTTTAGGTGGTCGTGGTAGTCTGCTGAGATTGAGACACAACTGTGTTTATTAGCTGTGATGTTCTTCATGAGAACTGTTACCAAAAGTTGGAAAAACTTGACTAGAGTAGGGTTTGTATCCTCCATCGAGCCTGTTTTTTCCTAAATGTCGGCCTTGAGTTGTTCATCACTCTTGTTTAGCCATTCTAGTAGGGATCCTTTAGATATGTCATTGAACTTGGTATTGGTAACTTTAGCGAACCTTTTGATTTGTTTATAGATGTCTGTGTTGATTGAGTTAAGCCAGATTGAGATGCATGACTCTCTTGTGTCGAATCTATTGATTAGTTCGGCTTTGGTAATGGTCTGCATATCCTTAATTTTATTAACTTACTAATTATAAGTTTAAGTTTAATCGTTACTATTTAATAGTAATTATTAAGGCTGATCCTTTAATTTTTAATTTGCTATTTAGTACCCCCTGTTACCGATGACGTATTTGACGTTTGCATCTTCGCAAAGTTTTGGGTAGTGATTCCTTAGTCATTCTGAGAATTCGGACTAGCTATCTATATAGTAGGTGTGTTGGCTGGAGTTGTCTTTTTCAGACTGTCCTTTGTCGTAGGCGTCATATTCTTACAATTCTTCGACTGAGCTCCAGTCTTCTTAATCTTCAGAGTATATAACTTTCTTTGTTATAAGTCTACTGTTTCTGTTGCTATCGTTTAGGTTGTTTTCGTACTCTCTGAATTATTTCTCAAATTCTTCAAGTTCTTTTTTGTGTTAAGAGTCTCTGATCAGATAGCGGTCTGAAGATGGGGGGGGTGGTATTTGTTCCTCTTATTGAGGTGGGGGGGGGCTGGTGTTACTGACTATGTTTCTTCAACTTAGATTTAAGGTCTGATGAACTTGTTGTTGATTGATATTAGTCTTAACATTTAGAAAAGTTATTGAGTCCAAAGTTGAACTTGGTCGTCTTTGTTCTCCGTGACGTATTGGAGTTTGGTGTATTTAGAACTGGTTCAAAGTATTGTAGCCTTTCCTGACTTATTTCTTGGAAATAAATAATTGAATTTCTAGTATGTGAAGCCCCCCATTGATCTTTGTTGGTTTTTATGATATCTATTGTGTATTGTGCTAGGTGATGTAATTGATTGTTTTCGACATCGCCTTGTATGATATCTCTTTGTATTTTGCTCAGTATACCCATTCTGTGTTTCTTATTTTTGATTCTGTATTAAATAATTTTTAATTTTAAAACCCCAAAACCCCTTTATTATGATTTTAATGTTTAAAAATGAAGAAGATTAGAATCAATATATATTTGTATTGAAAATTATTTACAACTTAATAAGTAAATTTATGGTAAGAAGAATCTGCAGCCATTACATGTCTCAAGAGTCCTGATTCTCTAGCTTATTTTAGTTTTTACGCCTTAACATTAATCTAAACAAATTCCCTATAAATCAAAAACCTATATAATACTAGTTAAAGGGTTTTAGGGCATTGAATATTATTAATTTATATATGGTTCTAATTACTTTTGCAATTTAAAATTAAAATTAATTTGAATAATAAAGAAAGTTCATGATTTATATTTAATATTTATAATAAATATTTAACTTATACTTTTAAATTACAGTATTATTTTAATTATTTTGCTTTTAAATAATAAATTTCTAATTAATTTTTCAGTTAACTAAATTTTTTAATTCTTTTTTATAAATGTTTTATGGTAATCAAGGTTTCATTTAGCTTTAGGTTTCTATTGAGAATTAAGTAAATGTGCCTGATTCTATGCTTCTCCAACTTGCTTCATCCAATTTTTGATTAAATATTGCATTCTCTCATTCTATTGCTTTACATTAATTTACAAAGAATAATAATTTTAGCAAATTATTAGCATTATTTTGAATTTTACAGATAAATAATTATAACTAAATGCTTGGTAAAATGGTCATATAATGAAATCAAGAAATCTAAGAATAATGATTTATCAACCTAGCAACCCTAGAAGTTTTAAGCTAGCAGACAGTAAGTGTTATCGAACAGTTGCTATGAATTTCTTGATAGTTTTTAAAGCATTATTTCATCTTAAAAGTATAATAAATAAGTATTTACTAATAATTAATATAAGTATAATATAAAGTATTAAATATCTTGAATCACTTGAGATAAGTAGTCATTGAAGTTTAATTATTTATAAATAACACTATTTATTAAAAATGCTATTTTATCTCTCTTAATTTCCTTATATGTCTAAATTAAATGCAAATAAATTGCTTGTGTATATGAGAAATTAACAAAGCTAAATATTATGAAATTTTCATTCCAATTTAAAAATTGTTAAAACAAAGCAAAACTCTTTAATATTTATTTATATAGCAAGACCTACTGAATCATATAAAAATAAGCTTAAGCTTTACCAAATTTAATTAAGGGAAATATTTCGAAACATAACTGTATATTTATTAAACTCATAAGTAAAAGAATTTTCATATATATAATTTTTTTATATATTGGAAAAGAAAGAAAACTAATTTGTTAATGAAATCTTAGAATCAGAGTCTAATTTTTATTTAAGAATTAATTTTAAGTTTAATTAAAATTAAATTAAATTGATAATTATAGTTTTATATATTATAATTTGAAGAGATCATACTATCTTTAATCAGGTAGCCTCGAATGATTATTTTTGTTATCTTAAACTTTCCAAATTTCAAATGTATCTTATCTAAGAGTTACAAGGTAAAATTTATTTTCAAATTTTGGTAAGAATATAAAAAAACAATTCCTTACTTATTTATTAACAATTATAATAAATTTGTAAGTTTATTCGTCCAATATCTAAGCTGTGGCATTTGCCTCAATTATCATTCTAAACCATAAATCATATTCACTCTCTGTCCCTAGTTTACTATCACGCATTTTCTAGAAATATGATTCCTGTACATTCATTAATTCTTTTTGTTCTTTTATCTATGTATATTATTTTAATTAAACTATAATGAAAATAATTTTCTTGAGGTGATACACCTTCGTGTTATAAATAACTCAGCAATATGGATTGTTATTATAAATGTGGAGATAAATTGCGATTTAAAATAATTTAATATTAAAATTCAAATTATTAAGACTTGAAGATTTATTTAAAATATTCCTCTTAAATGTAATGATAATCATTTTTTAATTTAAATATGATTATTTTATAGAAAGACAGAAATTACTGAGGTAATTTAATTTAATACTTAAGTAAACTTACGTTTTGAATAGAAAGCATAGAAATCAAAGATATACATTAACTTCTTTATAAGTGTAATTCTCATTCTCATTATTTCCATTCATCAAATTTATAGTTTTTTTAAATTATTTACAGTTTATTTGCTAATCTAATGTACTACAATCTAATAGTTTTATATCTGAATTTTTAGTTTTTATTGGAGAAACTAGGTTTTTCATTTTTTACTCATGAGTCAAGAATGACAATTCTTGTCATGCTAAAATTAAAAAATATGGATCACTATTTTAAACATTACTAAAAACAAACACTGTTCAGTCAGGATGTTTACTTGAGTAAAAATTTTAAGACCTTGATAATTGATGATTAGGTATTTCCTTTTATCTGTCTCATTTGCTTTTAAGATTTGGTTTTCTCTAGAGTATTAGTTACTTGCTAGTTATGTATAATCTACCATTCTAGACTATCTCCAATCTGGTAACATTCCAGCTCTGTCAAACTTAATTATTAGCATTAAGCCTTCCATATTTTGCTTGTAATCATTTTCATCCTTAGGTGCTAGTCTACCTTAATATAATTTATTCCACTGATATAATCTAGGATTAAATGCTGATATTTCAAAGTTCTGTTCTTGATTTATTTCACTCCACAGATTTTCTATTTTTCTTTTTAATATTTTCTTGATTAATCCCCTTCTTTGATTGTCATACCCGAATTCAAATTTACATTATTTTGACAATCTCTTGGTTGAACTTCAAATTATATCTTTGAATATTCATCCAAAGCAATAAAAAGAATATTATAATTTAACAATAAATATATTTTAAGTTAGTTTAAGGAATAATGTTACGATGACGAGGTTTTAATTTAAATTTATTTTTGTTGAAAAATATTATGAAAAACAACGCAAGGTTGAAATAAATCTGTTTCAATAAATTTTTTTATCCCAAAATTTAATAGTTTACATATAATAATGTGCCCATGGTAAATGGCTAATGAATAATTATGGCTTTAGTTTTTCAGAGTTTCTAAGCATGACTGTACTGAATATCAATTGATTTGAGAATAGCATGTTAAGTTTGAGCTCATCGGTAGATTGAGCTGGATAATCCAAAGGCTTTCTTAGCATACTTTTAGATTTAAATATAGATTAATTATTAAACAAACATATTAGATGAATTATTGCGACATACTTTCGGTGTCTTTTAATACATGCATATATTTTCCTCCTACAATATCAACATCAGGATGTTCCTGTAAATAAGTAATTTATTTGCAAAGTCTATCCCTTGGCATTAATTGGTCGAAGTCTAAGAAAGTCACATACTCTGTTCCAAATATTATAAATTCGTTTTTCATATTATGTCAATATTCTATAGCAAAAATATGATTGACAGCTTTAATAGTAATAGAATTGGATTATAATTTGTAGGGTTATTTGCTAATTTTAATTGGTTTTATTTTTTTTAAATAATTCTTAGGCAATTACTAATTAAAATGTTGCGAGAAAATTACTACCTTGGTATTAGAATTTATACCGAATAAATTAGTAAAAGCTAAAGTGAAGGAATTAGATGGACTAGAGTTTGACAAGTCATAGGTAAGAACCTTGCACCAGTCGAACGACTATTGGTTATAGCCTGGGACAAAATCAGGAAAGAAAGATTGGATGGATTAGAGTATACGCATCTTGGATAAATTTGGGGTTAACATATTGAGTCTTATAAGTGCTTACCTAGTGATTTGTCGTGATTAACCCATAATTACGTTCTAAAAACTAACTAAATAAATTGTCAATAATTTATTTTAAAAAGAATGATAACATAGTAATCTTATATTTCTATAAGATATTCTCAATAAATTAACATAAGATATATTAATTTTGTAAGCTAAATTAAATGACAGTAACTTCTTATATAAATTAAAGACTTAAACATTTAAAAATAGAATTAAAAATTGAATTGTAATCTAGAATTTAAGTAAAAATCAAATTCACTAAATACGGACAAGAGAAGTAAAAACATTGTTGAAATATTAAATATTAATTCAAGATGTATTTTTATAAATAATAAAGTTTCGGGATTATTTTCTAATGAAGTTTCTATAAAGCCTGTATTTTAATTTTGAGATAATTATAATAATAATAATTAAAATTACTACTCTGTCTCTAAGTTTTAAAGAAAGTGATTTAAATTAGCATAAGGATCTCCTCCAGAAGGTATTGAACCATCTATCATCATATATTACATTATTTATATCACACAATTATAATAGTAAAATCATTTATGCATGTTTAGAAATTATAAAATCATGATTCTGGGATCTTTAAATAAATTTTGTGCAAATGTTTTAAGAAGAATATCGAATTCTGGAAGTTAACATGATCATATGTTTATTATAATATGCTTTATTAATACTTTTGTATTTTTACAATACATTTTTGTATAATTAAATCATCAATAATAACCAATTCCCAGTTTTGATAAGTTTAATTCAGAACTGACTGGATTGATTCACTCATCAATCTAATTTATTAAATTTTAGAATAAAATTTAAATTACAGATCGACCATTTTTAATAATGTGAAAAGTTTATACAAATTTTAATTATTTATCTGAGTTAATCATTGAGCTTTGCAATTATAGTTATCTTTGGTGCTTGAAAATCTTATAAGTTCCTAAAGGAATCGCACTCGTTATTATAATAAATGATTAAAACTTAAAAAAAATAAGAAATTATATTTTATAATAAAAACTACCATTTTTTACAATATTAGCAGGTCTTAGCTAATTGTCAAGAATGGGCTTTAAAAATTTTACAATTCAATTAATCATAAAATAAACTTACTTTATTATTATTTTTAAGCTTCTTTAATTGAATAAGTTTATTGTTGAATTTCTAAACTTCGTAGTTTAAATCATTAATATTATTCTCTATATAAATAATACTTATCTTTTTGCATTCCTATGGAACATTTTATAAATATAAATTATATCCTCCACATCTCGTAGTCCTCACCTATTTTGAAGGTTTAGTAGATATGTGGTTTTGTGCGTTCATTTACTCTGAACATAACTGAGGAGTGCAAGAATATTGTTTTCATCAGTAGTTAAAACTTTATTGAATATTACTCGTCATCTTATCTATAAAATATATCAAAGATATGAATATAAGAATTTCAACTAAAAGTTTAAATAATTTAAAAGATTATAGTTAAATTGGTATTTTAATTTTAATTGTTACATATTTTTGATGATTCTGGGATCTTTGTCTTTCTAGTGCAAATAATTAATTTTTTTAAACAAAGATTTTGTTTATTGTTGAAGTAATCTATCATAAGGTCTGATTCTTTTTCTTTATGATATTTTATATTTAAAAGTTTTAATGATGAACTACATACACAATTCATCATTCTTATATTTAAATTATTTATTATTCAATACTGCTTGAGTAATTAAGTCTTTTCAAGCATTCTTGTTGTGTTTTTGAGATCACATTCTTTAAGATTTTGATAACATAAGCAGTTCAAATCATCAAAATCATTTTGCATTAATTCCAACATTTCTGCAGTGTAGGATTAGTCTTCGTACCTGTACCCAAATTTATTAAGGAATTTACTTTTTATATACATAAAGCTTGACAATTATTTTCCAATAATCATTTGAAAATCAAACTTATTGAAATTGACTTGATATGGATCTTTTTTTTCATTATTATATTCTTATTTTTATATGACTCTTTGACAATTATTATTTTGAATAAATTAAACTTATAATCTTAGCTTTGCTCTTCACTCAAAATTTTGAGACTTGGTCTCAAACTTTCACAATTTTGATTTATATGTAATTAATTAGCAATAGCTGCTACGTCATCAGTCTAGCATAAATTCTCAATATTTTTCTAGAATTCTCTATCATTAAATAAATATGCTTAATATATTAGATTAGTTCTATTGCTAGAAAATTTTATGTGATTATTTTAATAATTTATAATCATATATCGTTTGATGATCATTGTAAACTTAGGGATACACAACATGCAGATTAAATTTCCTTGAAAAGTATATCCAGTAGTATGTAAATATTTATTGTGTAAAAAACAGCTTAATATTTTATAATAATAATATCATGTCCCTCTTTCTTCTGATTCTTTTGATGTTTAAGTTTTGTGTCTTCTATAGTAAGTAAAAATAATATTTTAAATTATTGTATTCTTTGCTTAAAATATTTTAAAATACTAAATTTAAAATAAACTTCATTCTAATAAGTTTGAAGATTTTATATTTAAAAATATATAAAATTCTTTTCTCAAAAAATAGAATATATCAATTTGAAAATTATAATAAATGACTTTTCTTTTATTTAAAAATTTATCTCACTTCTAACTCTTTTGTGTATAATATAACTATTGGGGTTTAGTAAGCAAGAAACTAAATACTTAATACAAAAAGTAATTTTATAAACTCTGGTACATTCCTAAGTTTGAAATTTTGCTCAAAGACAAGTCTCCTCAACATCTCGTAGTCTTTTAAGCAATCAAAATCTTATTTGAAGTGTAAGAATTTAAATTATGATACTTTAAACTACATTTATTATCGTCATCTATTCTAGGATACTCGCCAAGTTGCTATTATTATTAAAATTTAATAATATTTAATAAGTTGCTTCCCCTCTGGATCAATAGCATAAAAATTGCAGGTTACAAATTCTGCTTCCTCATCATTAAGCATAATATTCATTTGCCTCTCTAATTTTAATGGTAGCCACAAATCGTCGTCATCCAAGATTGCAATGAATTTACCTTTTGCTTATTCAAAAGCCATATTTTAAATACATATATTGATAAAACAAAGTAAAGATAAAGCTAAAATTAAAAAAATTGATAGTCACAATTTTTTTAGAAAAATATATTTTGTTAAAAAATAATTCTAATAAAACACATTATTTTCCGAATATTTTATTATTTTGATAAATTAAAATTAACTTTCAAACTTATTAAATATAATTTAAAATATTTCTAGCGAGTGATGGTAAGGTCAACTCGGTGGAAACATAAGAAACTTTTACTTCCTATCCTGAAGGAAGGCGATGATCTGGAAGTATAGATAGCTCTTGTAGAACTTATAAAGTATGAGGGTCATGAGATCCATTATCAACAATTAGTATTTATAGACTCCTAAAATTATTAATAAATTATTAGTAGCTACCAGTTTGTATAAGATTACATAACCACGGAATCCAAAGCCTCTAAGAGATATTTGCCTCTATTCCCTGAACACATAACAATTGAAACTAAAGGCAAATCTTAATTTTGAGATTCAAAGGACTAATAGCGCTGATCAAAGCCATTATAGTTGAAATTTCTTTGTTAAGTATGATCGTCATCACTTCTCATATTGAAACTTTGTCCTTAATCTTAATTTAAGTTACTTTGTTCAGGATGTTATTAAGTTCTATAACGAGTACCATCACTGCTCTGCTTGCCTTCAAACTTTTAATAATAAGATAAAAATTATCTGGACATATTATTAATAAAAAGGTAATAATTTATTCTACAGAAAAAATTTAGTGTTTAATTTTAATTTTAGAGAATGATTTAATTTATTAAGCGCTTTATTTTAAATGAAATCAATCCTTTTTTCCATTTTCTAATCATTTATAAAATCTATTTTGTTTTATTGAATTTCCTAATAACATTTAACCAATGAATATTAACAACTAGTCAATTTAATAAGCATATTATTTTTTATAATATTTTGTCTTAATTATTCTAATTAAGCAATACTCGAAATCAACAATACGCTGCTTGATGTCCTGCTAAGAGTCTTAACTATTTTAATGATGAAAGGGTTCTTTTCTGTTAAATTATTCTCTCAAACCTTATAAAGGATCTTTGCCATTAGGTTACCGATTTTGGTTTCCTTAGGGTCTTTGCCTTTAATTTGGCGGCACAAAGTTCTCATATGCTGGATTCTTTAATAAATTATTTACATTAATTATTAAAAAGTATAAATAATAATTTATTAAGATTTATTCTATGTGTTACATAGGATTGTTCCTATTAAAGATATAGATACAAATATTTATAAAATTAAATTCATAAATATATTTATATAATACAGATTTATTTATAAAATTTAATATACTAAGAGCACACTCTTCATTAAATACTTAAATACTTTATAATAAATAGTCAATAATAGTAAATGTTTATTCTAATCTATATACATATTTCTAGTTTTAATGAATTTAACTAGACACTCTATTTTATTTGCTATTGTTACTATTTAATATATATTTATAAATTACTTTTCTATTCTGATAACAAATTCTCATTATCAATTTTCTGTATTAAAATGAGTAATTTATGAAATGTAAAATTGATGGAGGTACACAATTTATATAATATTATTTGATTAAAACAGTAATACAATTTTAATATTGATAAAATTAAATTAATTGAATTTTTAAAGCCTTAATTTGAGTTGCTTTATTGTTAAACTTAAATCAAACTATATTATTATTAATTAAATTAATTAATTATTTTTTCTCGTTCTAAACTCCTAGAAAATAACATTAAATATAATAACGTATTAAATTGATCAGATAATCTTAAATAAATGCATAGTTTTATTTCATTAAATTGGGTAAAAAATTTTATCTACTTTTTTAAATTAAATTAAAATCATATTTTTCCCTAATATTTTAGTTTAATATTATCAAAGTAGCATTATAATCTTTAAGGGATCTACCTCAAAATCTTTGCTGAAATTATAAATTACATTGTATTTTTATAATTGCAATGATTTTTTAAAAAATAAATTTAATTAGAAATTTTTATAATAATAATTTTAATGATAGATATGATACCTCTCAAACAATTTAAAATGTATATATGTCTAAATAAACTCAATGTAGTTTAAAATAATTCTAATGATATCATTTCATTTCTATTGTATACATATCTATATATCTCATTAATATCAATTACTTATTCTTTAGAAAAGATTTATTTAAAAAACTTGAAGAATTTCTTTTGAAATTGTATTGCTATTTTTTCTCAACAATTAACTTATCTTCTCTTGTTTCTTATAGATTTAATGACATTTTAACATTAGAAAATCATTTAAAGTTGATTAGAATATTTTGATAAAATTTATTAATTTCTTGATTTTTTTTAATTTTCATCTAATGGTCTTAAATGAATTAATAAAGAATTAAATTATATTTATCAAAATTTAGTAGTCAAATATTAACAATAAAATTAATTGAATTAACTTCATTAATTTACTATCTTTAGCCATTATCTTATTATAAACTACATTCTTTTATCTTCTAACTTAAATTGTTAAAAAGTTTTTTGAAATATTTATCAATTAAATTTCGAATAACATAATTACTTTTTGTCATTTTTTTCTTCTATTCATTATAATTATGTATATATGTATAAATTAAACTTAAGTGTGTAATCAAAACCCCAAAACCCCTTAGTGAGGTTTATAAGTGCTTTGATTTGAAGGGTATAGTTGGGGTCTTATTGGGGTTAGTAGAAATTAGGCCAATTTGTAATATGAGAAATAGAAATTATCGAAATTTAGGGTCTATTTATGATGAGTAATATTTAGATTTACTGCTTCAGCTTAGGTATGGTACTAGTATTAATTTAGACTAAGTCAAACCAGTGTTGAATTATACAGCCATAGCAAGACTCCTACACAAGATTGCTTCAACTGTTAGGTATCATGCTTGTTAGCTGTTTAACATTATAACTCAGGCTCTTGAAAACATCCTGCAAGAAAATAAAAGTTCTCACAGGTCCATATTGACTATCTCTGTGTCTCTAAGACATTACAATATTGGGCTCACTTTCCTCTTGACTAACGAGCTGTCGTGTTTCATCGCAAGTTTCCAGACATGCGTATCTCTCCTTAGACTATAGCCAATATTTATAGACGAAATGGTATTACTTTCAAGACTGTCAACAGAGTTAAGAGAGTGATTGATTTTACAGTGCCATTTTATACTAATAATTTCAACTTTATATATGATTAAATGGAGAGAGCTATTGATAATAACATCAAGTTCATACATGCAGATGAAGCTGTGTTTACGTCAACACTTTTATTAATAAGTCATGGTACAAGAAGTATGATAACATAGAAGTTTATGACTAAAAAGTAAAGGTAGTCACTCATGCAATTTTATCTGGTATAAGTGAAGATTCAGGCTTAGAGAGTTATGTTATTCACCCTTGCTCTATTAAGCGAGAGTAGATATAGAGTTCCTACATAAGCTCAGAGAGAAGTATTGCAACCAAGAGATCATCCTGTTTGTTGATAACCTATCAGTTCATAAGACTAAGGAGTCTAAGAAAGCTTATGAAGAGTTAAACATAACTCCTGTATACAACGTTCTTTACAGTCCTTAATTTAATGGAATAGAATTCTACTGGAGTTAAATCAAGACTCACTACAAGAAGCTTCTGCTGTATCATCTTATGCATGACTTGCCCATCGATATAGTAGAGTTTATTCAAAGCAGCTGTAAGAGAGTGAGCGTAGATAAGACAACAATTTGTGCGAGAAAGGGAAGAATGAATGTTTATAAGTAAGTTTTAGATTTAAACGAATGAATATATTCACATATTAAATTGACCCATAAATGGGTTTGACTTCTCTTTTTTCTCCTCTTCTTATGGCTTGCTTGGGCCCATATTTCTTCTCTTTGTGCCAGCTCCTGCATCTATTTCATTTCATCTGGCTTTTAAACATCTTTATAGAGTCTCTTGCTCACTTCATGAATTGTCTGTTACTTTCTCTCTCTATGAACCTTAGAATGCTCTTTCATTAGATATATACCAGTGCCAGATTTTCCTATAAAGTTATATGCCAAAGCTTACTTGAAAGATAAGGATGCTTCTTAAGTTCCTCTAGCCAAGCTGAGCTTATTAGAATGCCTTGCTTCTTTTAGTCTTCAGGAGAGATAGAATGTCGTTTCTTATGTGCTTCTTCAATAATTTCTCTGAGATAATCCTCTTTTATTGTACCATGAACACCAAAGAAGAAGTTCCTCTCTGATAGTTTATTAGAGAGTTGTTTCTTGGTAGGAAGGTAAACTACCACTTCCTCATCTTACATGGCATCCTCATAAAGATTAGTGACTGAAATCTCAGGGTATTTAGGAATTTCTATTTGTTGAATCTCTTTATTTTTAAAAGCTTTCTTCTCCTCACAAAGTATTGCTTTCAAGAATGAAATTTTGGTACCTTCCATCGTTGGAAGGAATAAACCAACTGTATAATATGTTAATAGTTATCTATTTATCTTACCATGTAAAATTAGGTATCGATAGAGATCTTCTTTACTTCTGAATCTTGAGATCATTTCTTGAGCCTCTCCTCTTTTCATTTGATCATTGAGTGATTCCATCTTTGTTCCTCTTCCTATTAATGAATTTCAAATTATAACTTATAGACTTCTGGATCCTATTGTTTAA
>ARYC01005825.1:0-13774 GCA_000711775.1 Oxytricha trifallax | reverse complement strand
TTTTATAAGTGCTTTGATTTGTAGGGTATAGTTGGGGTCTTATTGGGGTTAGTAGAGAAATTAGGTCAAATTGCAAAATGAGAAATAGAAATTAGTGAAAGTTAGGGTCTATTTATGATGAAAAATATTTAAATTTACTGTTGCAGCTTAGGTATGGTAAGAGTATTAATATAGACTTAGTCAAACCAGTCCTAAATTATGCAGCTATAGCAAAGCTACTACACAAGAGTGCCTCAACTGTTAGGTATCACTGCTTACTAGCTGTTTACCATTTTAATTCTGGCTCTTGAAAGTATCCTGCAAGAAAATAAAAGTTCTCTCAAGCTCATATTGACTACCTCTGCGACTCGAGGACTTTGAAGTATTGGGCACACTTTCCATTAGACTAGCGAGCTGTGATGTTTCATCGCAAGTTTCCTGACATACGTATCTCTCCATAGACTATAGCTAGTATTTATAGACGAAATGGTATTACTTTCAAGACTGTCAACAGAGAAAGAGAGTGATTGATTTTACAGTGCCATTTTATAGCAATAATTTAAACTATATATATGATTAAATGCAGAGAGCTATTGATAATAACATCAAGTTAGTACATGCAGATGAAGCTGTGTTTACGTTCAACACTTTTATTAATAAGTCATGGTACAAGAATTATGATAACATAGAAGTTTATGACTAAAAGGTGAAGGTAGTCACCCATGCAATTTTAGCTGGTATAAGTGAAGATTCAGGCTTAGAGAGTTATGTGATTCACCCTCGCTCTATTAAGCGAGAGTAGTATATAGAGTTCCTACATAAGCTCAGAGAGAAGTATAGCAACCAAGAGATCATCCTGTTTGCTGATAACCTTTCAGTTCATAAGACTAAGGAGTCTAAGAAAGCTTATGAAGACCTAAATATAACTCCTGTTTATAACGTTCCTTATAGTCCTTAATTTAATGGAATAGAATTCTACTGGAGTTAAATCAACACTCACTACAAGAAGCTGCTGCTGTATCATCTTATGCATGACTTGGCTATCGATACAGTAGACTTGATTCAAAGCAGCTGTAAGAGAGTGAGTGTTGATAAGACAACAATTTGTGCGAAAGAGGGAAGAATGAATGTTTATAAATAAGTTTTAGATTTAAACGAATGAATATATTCACATATTAAATTGGCCCATAAAGGGGTTTGGCTTCTCTTTCTTCTCCTCTTCTTATGGCTTACTTGGACCCATATTTCTTCTCTTTGTGCCAACTCCTGCATCTATGTTCATTTCTTCTGGCTTTTAAACATCTTTATAAAGTCTCTTGCTCACTTCATAAATAGTCTATGACTTTCTCTCTCTGTGGACCTTCGCATGCTCTTTCATTAGGAATATACCAGTTCCAGGTTTCCCTACAATGTTATGAATCAAAGCTTACGAGAGAGGAATGGATGCTTCTTAAGCTCAGCGAGCCAGGTCTCGCTTATTAGTATGCCTTGCTTCTTTTAATCTTCAGGAGAAATAGAGTAGCGTTTTTTGTGAGCTTCTTCAATGATCTCTCTGAGATAACTCTCTCTTAAAGTGCCAAGAACTCCAAAGAAGAAGCTCCTTTCTGGAAGCTTGTTAGAGAGTTGTTTCTTGGTAGGAGGATAAACTACCAACTCTTCATCTTTCATCGCATCCTCGTAGAGATTAGTGACTGAAATGTCTGGGTAGTTTGGTATATCTATCAACTTTATTTCACTGTTTTTGAAGGCTTTCTTCTCATCGCAGAGTATAGCTTTTAAGAATGAAATTTTGGTACATTCCATCGTTGGAAGGAATAAATCCACTATAATATATGATTAAGTATATGTCACATGCTTACCATGCTAAGTGAGGTATCGATAGAGATCTTCCTTGCTTCTAAATCTTGAGATCATTTATTAAGCTTCAACCCTCTTCATTGCAGTACTTATAGATTCCATCCTTGTTCCTTCTCTTGTTATTGAATTTCAAATTTTAATATATAGAGTTCTGGATCCTACTGTTAAAAATCTTAGTATTAAATATGGGCATCTTATAGGAGGTCAACCTGGTAAGGATACGTGGCGGAAGCTGGCAGAAGCTGTAACAAACTTTAGAGATGGAGCTCCATTTTTATCAATTTAGTTCCATTAAATTAGTACTAAATTTGTTTAAATTTGATTAGTACTGGTACTTAATTCGTTTAAATTTAATTGGTACCAATTTAATGGTACCAATACTTAATTAGTACCTAGTTTTAATCTAGTGAGGTTTTAATGGAAAAGTTCCAAAATGGTTCAAAACCTAATTGGTACCTGTACGAACGTGACTTTTTCAACTCCTATACAGAGTGACTATAACCAGAAAGGTTATTAGAGCTTAATAATAGAAATTTAAATTTGAATTTAAACATGGCGCTAACTTAAATCGAAAAGCAGTTTCTCTTAGCAGTTGTTAATCATAGCTAAACTTTGGCTCCTCCAAGTAATCAGAAGTAATTTATATTGAGAAAGAGGTTGAGCTAAGAGCTCTAGAGTTTGAAGCTGAGGTCTTTAAAATTAAGTTTAAAACAAGAAGTAGAGTGCAGAGATAGGCGTTTAAACATAAGGTGAATTAGTTGAGTAAGATAAAGAACAGCAACGAATAGAAAAAATTAAAACATTTTAATGTGAAGACTGCCAAAATTTCTTCTCAACTGAGTCTAGCTTGAAGAGGCACATCAAAGAGGTACACTCTGGTAGAGCTAAGATCTACTTTAAGCATGATAAAATAGATGGTAGATATTAGTGCACAACATGCATGAAGTCTTCTACTCACTCAGCCAAAGTAAAGAGGCATATGCAGAAGCATCATTTAAGCGAATTCCTGATTAAAGATGAGGAAACTTAAAAGCTTGTACCTGCTAAAAGAAAAAATAACTCTCTTGAGTCTTAAAGACAACAAGAGGAAAGGCTCAAGAGGCAGAAGCGTTTTGAATCAATGAATCAGCCAGCAAATGGTACTCTTATAGCATGTCTTTAAGAGAGAGCTATGTATATACCTGCATTGAATGCAATTGATATTGAATGCTGTATTGAAAATTACTTGCATTTTGACCTGCCAAACAAGGCTAAGCTTTTAGTGGTTGAGGAGTTTGCATAAAAAGTATATCCTTTCAAGTATCTAATTAAAACGAGCAGTATAAAAATGAATTTGCAAATGAATACATAATACTGAGAGAGCTTAGAAGAAATAGTTTAAAAACTTCCTTGCACTAGATGGAGTTATTCTTGGGCATAGTTTGTTGCATTAAGATTGAAAAGTTTAAAATGACTTTGAGAGATTATCTCTATCAAAATAGATATCCAGATGATTTAAATGAGATACTATCAGAAATGATTAAGGGAGTAAAAGAACTCCATGATCTTGGTTATGTGCATAGAGATTTGAAGCCTGAAGATGTTATGTTAAATCTCTGTCCATTAGAAATAGTAGTCATCAATTTCAATAGAGCGATAAGATAAGAGATAGTAACTCTGGCTAAGGTGCTTGGCACACTAGGATATTTTCCAATAAGAGAGAAGTGGACTAAAGGCTCTGTTTAGTGGGATCTTTGGGCAGTAGCTGCCATAATCTTAGAGTACGATTAGTAAAGTATGTCATATATTGGAACAAAGCACGAGAAATAACCAATAAGTTTGGCTTCTAAACATATATAGCAGGAAGACGTCTGCAATGAAATTAAGAAGCTTGTAGAGATGATAATCGTAAGAACTCCAGCTTATCCTTGATAATCATTAGAAGACATACATGAACAACTACAGAGAGCTAGATTCAAGAGGTATCACAAAGATAAGCAGATAAAATTTGTTTGAATTAAGCAAGCTAATATTCGTTAAATTCACTTAAAACCTGCATTTTGTCTACTAACCCCAATAAGACCCCAACTATACCCTCCAAATCAAAGCACTTATAAACCTCACTAAGGGGTTTTGGGGTTTTGAATGACTCCATTTAACCGTTTACATTATTTTATTGGTTAATATATAATTTCAAAATTTTCATATTAATTTTATAAAACAACTTTACAACTTGAATTAAAATTTATCTAGATGATGGTAATAACAATTTGATTTTAAATAAGGTTTTAGATATTCTAATTGCAATTTTAATTGATCTCTTTTTTAATTATCATTCTAAAACCTTATCCTTATAAATTTTCATTTGTTAATTTAATAATTATAATTTTTGAGATATTCGAGTCCGCTTTCATAAATAAAAAATATTATCAGACTAACTAATTTCATTAAAATATATTAATTAAATTAACACAATTTTTTCCTTATATTTTTTATAATAAAAAAGTTTATATTTTATGTATGCTAAATTAAAAAAAACCATTTTAATAATTTTACTTTTTTAAATTTTTATAAAAAAGGAACTATTTTACTCAGGCTAAATTTATGAAAACTTTTTCACAATTTTACTCATTAAAATTTTATTAATAAAGTAAATTTTTCTGTTTTCCAGAATATTCTCAAACACCTCAAGAGACAATAGGCTGCTTAAGAA
This sequence comes from Oxytricha trifallax, assembly GCA_000711775.1. Taxonomy (NCBI): domain Eukaryota; phylum Ciliophora; class Spirotrichea; order Sporadotrichida; family Oxytrichidae; genus Oxytricha; species Oxytricha trifallax. The sequence continues at coordinate 9,246 of ARYC01005825.1, read as the reverse complement.
CAAATTATTTATTGTTTTAAAGAATCTGAAATCAGTTTTTTAAGTTATGCATCCATTAAAAATATAGATATTGGAAAATTAAATTCGATTCATTATTATGCATTTTTTATATAAATAGTTTTCTTTTATTTAATTGAGTACTCCAAAAGTTTATACGATATGTTCAATTTATCATTTGTTGTTAGTTTATAGTACCTATCTCATACTCCCCGCTATTATAAATGTAAAAATGGATTCAATTATCATCTCTTCAACCAACTTTTGGTCAACAATCACAAATGTAATATATACTATAAATGATTTTAAAAACACTTTGTGCTAAAATAACTTTGATAAAATTTACATTTATCATAAAATTACTTATATTTATACTGAATTTCATAATAAATTATTGTAAATTTTACCCAATAATTTTACTTTTCATCTTTTTACATCTTTGTAAAAATACTTGGAAAAAATTTATTACATATATTTGGGGTAATAAGAATAGAATTATAAGTTAATAAAATATAAGATCAATTGATTTTCGAATTGTTATGATGATCTTATTACCCCAAATATATGTAATAAATTTTTTCCAAGTATTTTTACAAAGATGTAAAAAGATGAAAAGTAAAATTATTGGGTAAAATTTACAATAATTTATTATGAAATTCAGTATAAATATAAGTAATTTCATGATAAATGTAAATTTTATCAAATTTATTTTAGCACAAAGTGTTTTTAAAATCATTTATAGTATTACATTTGCGATTGTTGACCAAAAGTTGGTTGAAGAAATGATAATTGAATCCATTTTTACATTTATAATATTGTAGGAATATATACGATTTAGGAAAATTTAATTAAATTAAATATTAAATTATAGCAGTTATGAAATCTAGAGTGCTTCAAAATTCAAATCTAAATCAATTCTAAAGTAAATCCCGCAATTTTAGCCGGACATTACTATTGACAATATTCCTGAATCATCCTAGGAAGTGAGAAATTTTGATTTTTAACTAACACCCAAAATCAGTAAAATGGCTTTTTCTCGCTCAAGAGAAGAGATAAATTTATTATAGCTAAAACAACCACCGTCTCATTTTTAATGCGCTTACTAGAGACTATAGATATTTTCCAAAAATATAACTGATGGTAATAAGAAAATTAATTCAAATTAAATTTAGTTTTCCAAATCGAATGCATCCCAAAAAGTGTCGGGTGTAAGACAGGTTCCACACTTAGTTTCTAACTGATAGAAGATGATGTTGGTTTGGGTAAATTTCGAATTTTAAAGCATGAAAACTTGGAGTTTGGAAGAGATGCGTTTATAATTTTCAATATTCTATTTAGAAAGTGCTAATTTAATGTAATTTCAATGTAGTCTTATCATTCGAAGATTTTTTAATTTCAATAAGGTATTCTCTTTTGTTCTATGTTTAAGTCTTTAACTTAACATTATTAAACATAGAATAAATTTTTATAATAGTTTCTAACGATTTCATTTTAGTAGTTTTACTGCTTATTTTTTACATCCATGTTTTAATTTTCCAATATTTATTAAATTACAATATAATTTTTATCTTTAATTTATAAATATTTATTGAATTTGTATCAGTGAGATCTTAGACATATGTGTATTTATTTCAAATTTCTCTTATATATTTAATAAATATTTTTTTTACAATAATATTTATTTATTTGTATGTTGATTTTTTAATACCCAATTTGGATTAAAAATTTTCAAAGTAAAATAATTTTTTAATGAAAATATATCTAAGAGCATCTTTTCTATCCTGCATATAATTATTTCATTTACAAATTATTACTCTTTGATGTGTCACCACTTCTCATGTACTAATTTTATTTTTATTTCTATTGATTGCTACATCTCTTTTTTCTATGGAATTATAAATTACCTTTAATTAAAAACCATTTACAACTTTCTTGATTGGTTTAAGATAATGTTTGCATTTTCTACCTCTTATTATTTTGATCTAAAGATACAATTAAATTGAAAAGAAAAGCTTATCATTTAGTAATTAAACAATATAATTAAAAAATAATTTTATATCTTATTTTTATAATTTATGGTCTATATACTTACTTACTCCTATTATTTCAATTCGTAGGTCTTGATTTCTTTTACTAGTCTAATTAAATTTTGAATTAATATTTAGAAATATAATTATTTTCTTGATTTATTAATAATTTAATTATTGCTAAAAGCTTCTCTCGCTGATAACATTCTTTCTTAGGCTTTTGAACATTAGGCATTATGATGATGAATAATTTAAGGTAAGTTGAATAGGAAAACTAGAAATTAAGACCTCTCGTATTAAATATATAATTATTAATGTTATTGCTATTGTTATTATTATTATTATTATTATTATTATTATTATTATTATTATTATTATTATTATTATTATTATTATTATTATTATTATTATTATTATTATTATTATTATTATTATTATTATTATTATTGAGCGTATATATATTAGTTAGTTGTAGTTAGTACTTAAGGTGAGAAAAATTTTCCAATTGAAAACCAATACATTTTTTTACAGTACATTTTTATTTTGATGTCCAGTATTTCTTCAGTAGTGGGAGTGACTTTGGTCTTTTGGACCTTTGTGCTTCTCATAGGGTGTTCCCGGGGGTCTTGTCCCTTGTCATCTCTACCCATGTCCCGACTTGCCTCTTTGGACCCCGACTCTGCCTGGGCGCGATCTTTATCAGGAGGGTCCCTGGGGGGATTTCCCTTGCCTGGACCGGTCAGTGAACCAACCACCTCTGACTGATCTTTTTTTATTCTTTCACTTTTTTTAGAGATGTTTTTATTGTTTTGTTTCACCTCTAAGTCATCAGATGTGAGCTTCTTTTGAGATCAGGTAGAAATCTTTCGCAATAACAATAACAATAATATTTACATTAGGCATTATTTATAACTAATCAATAATTTAAAAAAAAGGAATATTTTGCTGAATTTTAGTGGAAAAAATTACCAATTAAATACCCTTGTTTTGCTTAGTCTTTATTATAGATGTATAGATTAGTTAAAATCAGCTTTTAGCGTTTTTACTGAGATTGATTGATATAGTTGCAAATACAAACAATGTCAAAGTGTCAATCAAATTAGAAGACATTTTAATCAGAGTATAGAATGTGCCCAGTAATGAACATAGATTAAATATAATATCCTTAATCTTTTAAATTGAGATAGAGCTTATCCTCCAATATTATTGTAGGAATACATTCAAATCTGTGAAAATTAAAATAATAATTAATTAAAAAAGGGTAGATATAGTTTGCAAATTTTCCCGATTTTTGGCTTATAAAACAGAGGATTTAAAAATCAGCTGGACTTTACTATTGGCGGTACCACTCATCGCTCCCCAGAGCGAGATAACTTGAGTTTAATTTTTGGAGATTTGTTTAGTTGATTTTAATGCCAAAATTAAAGTCAAATTATCTCACTTCAGGGATGCGATAGAGGGGTACCGCCAATAGTAAAGTCTAGCTAGGTTTTAATTCTTTATCGAACAAGTACCATATAGTTTAGGTTTCCAGAAAGTTAACTGCCACGAATTTTAATTAAATTAATTTATTTATTATTTATTTTCCCAAATCAAATGTATTCCTATTAGTTATTTTTCAATTTTGTAAAAATATTTTATGAATACATTATCGGTTGAGGAAGCGAATTGGCTATTTTTGTAGTTTTTAATTTCATGATTACCACTTAAACTTACTTTAATATTCCACATTGAATCGCCCACTTAATATAGCATTATAATATGAATATTTAAAGTTACTTGATTTAATCATTATTTAAACATTAACTAAATTCAAATATTTGTATAATTTCCTTTACTAATTTGTTAATACTTCGTGAGATCCAGCTAATACTCCTACGCACACTATCATTATCATCAACCAATTATTCTTTGTTGCAAATATTTATTTCAAGAACGAAGGATAGATAACTGTGCAAGTTGGTTGCACTGAAATTTAATCACAAAAATGCTTTGAACATCACCATTTACATCTCAATTATCCCCTTTTTAATGTTTATTTATATCATTTTACAGTGATCCCATCCATTAACTACTACCATTATATATTTCATTGATGTAGAATGCACTTGTTACTTATTTTTGATGAGTTAACATTGAAGTTCTTATAAAACCATAATGGTATGTAATCTATAGGTATTGTTTTGTTCTTAAAGAATTAATCAGTTGATGACGCTATTTGCTTTGAAGCAATTTGTTTCAGAGATTGTCCAAGATAATTGCTATTTACTATTTCTTTCATTTATTTCAATCAATTTAATAATATAATATTTATAAATAATATAAACGGCAATAATAATATATATAAATATATATTATAGTAGATATAACTGTGTTTTATCTCTTTGATGATTAATGATTCAACCTAACTTGTTTAATGCTGAATTCTCAGTTGATCTTGTAGCAAAATCCACTATTACAGCTGCAAGCTTACATGCAAGGGTCTTTTGCCAACAACTCATTCCTCATTCTTGGTATGTAAGTGCAAATGCAACGACTTATATAAATAGTGAAGCTAAACATTACTCAAGATCAAATTGGTGCTAGCAGTAATTATAAGCAGGTTAATGAATGATATGTTAGCAAGACATTCATTTATAATTAATGGAGTTTGTCAAATTTTACAACTCAAGGTAAATCTACTTCTTAATTGTTGGTGATATAATTATAATTTTATATATACAAATTCAGATTATAATTAATAGGCAATAATAGCTGGCACCTACTCTGTGAATGAGTAAGCTGGTAGAATTGAAGCTTATATAGTAAATACCTACCAAACTTCCACTTGTAGTAATAAATTTCTCCAATAAATAACTAATTTAATTGTTCCATTTTGAATAAAATACTTTTAAATGAATATATTATTTATTCATTCTGTACATTTATTAAATGTAAAAAACAAATCAAATAATATTAAGAGAAATTAACAGTCAACACCTAGGCATACAATTATATAATATGCACAGAAGCTCATATTACGAGAATTTTCATTATAGATACACTAATAAGATAAAATGAAAGTTATTATATCATTATTTACTTGAATAAAACTAATTATAAAATATATAAATATGCGAATGATTAAATTATAAATAATAAGCATATATAATGTAGATAATTGATTAGGGAATAAAATTATTGTGTAAAATTCGTAATTTTACACAATAATATGCATTGTACTATTACTAAATATCAAATTAAATTAAAATATTTTCATACGAAGTATATTCATCTTTGTGATAATATTATATATTTTCGCATATATTTAGTGAATTTAATAGTCATTATTTGCACTATTAAAGTTTATGCTAAAATTTGTTATTATAACAGTTTCATTACACTATATTAATTATTTTGAAATGCTAGAATTCTACATTTTGCATAACGAAAGGTTCCATAAATGATTCGATCACCCTTATAATTTATAGTATTTAATTTCAAGCAAAAAGCAGCAAAAGATCTGGCAGTGTATAATTAAGCTATTAGCCTATTTTAATTCGAAAAGCGGTGTTTTAGAAGATGAGCTGTTATTCATAGGGACTTTAAAAAAATGAAGATTAAAGATTTATTGAGTTGAAACATTTAAATAATAAAAACAGTGATATTTTTCATAATTATTATGGTTAGTTAATAAACTTTTTTATGTGAAATTTATAATTGTTGATGAGAAGAAAGCAATGATGGTTGGGACATTATTTGCAGCTATTTATTAAATAAATATATCGAATGTTTGCATGTTGAAATTTCCAATTTTAAAACATAGGCTTATATAATTGACTTTGATGAGGGGGATTTCAATTTATAAGCTTGATCTGTGTTTGATAGTGGCTAGGTTTAGATTGTTTAACTTAGAAAATTGCACCAAAAAATCATAAAATATACTTCAATATATTTACTTGAAGCTACCACAGCGAAAGGATAGGGATTACGTTTCCCAGAAGCGGTGGGACCGGTAAGCGTTTTTCTCCATCTTCTGTCACTCAGTTGGATCTCACAAGTTCTGTTCCCAGGTACAAACTGTGGTGACATCTTGATTTTGGGAGAAGACTAGGTAATAGCGAGAATGGTTTTTTTCGGAGTTTTCTACTTTATGACTGCCACTTCACGGAAGTTTTCCACGTCAACTCACTCAGATACGTTACGTCACGACTAAAATTGATGGTTTAAATTTAGTATTAAACAGTGAATTGATAATTTAATTTTAAATCATTAATCAATCAAATATATTTACTTAAATTTCAGATAACTTTAGAATTTGCTGCTAAAATATAAAAATATATTTTATTGTCGAATGAATAACCGCATAATATTATGAGATACTATAAAAACCTATTAAGTATCATATAAAAAAATCATATTAGCATTAATTTGTAAATTTGATTTCAAAAATTACAAATAATTTTTCTCGAAAAGCAGATCATACCATAGTCTTCATCATCAGATAATTTAATAATCTATCAATATTTTAATATGAAATATTTGTCCTAATCATCATTACTTCTTTATCTAATTTTAACAATATTTATTCTATATTTTTACATTCATTAGATTATGATTGAAATTTGAATCTTAAGTGGTACCTACTTTGTAGCACTAGTGATTTCCTTACCGTTCTGGCTCATTATTTGAAAATGATTAGGGCAGAATGGATCATTAGCTTAGGATATCGATTCTCTTTCAATTAATTCTAATCTAATTGAAAGCAGTAGTTGAGTAGTATTTTTCAGAACTCTAATAGAAAGGATACATAACAACTTCAAAATATTATAAGATTATTATTAATTATAGCAAATTAAAGAAGCCTTATATTACGATTATAGCTGTTCACAACTCAGTTTGTTCGAGAAAGTGCCTAACCTAAATTTTGTGAGGTTTACGACACAATAACTCTTGTTATTAATATAAGATAATGTTATATTTTTTTGTTTGTTGTACTAGTGAACTATTTAGTTACATTAAAATGCTTGTCATTCAGAGAGATAATTGCTGAATGAATTGAGTATTTCTTAATATAGGTTCACACTTTTTTAAAGATCGGATAATTTGCAACAAATAATGAATATGTCTTGTGAAATTAGTAAGGCTCATGTGGAAAATAAACTTGTAATAATATATATATATAAATGAATATGATTAATATCATTTACATTAAAAATAATGAATATCAGAATTAGATTTGGTTATATCTTAAGTGCTTTCTCAATCTGGAAGATTGCCAAAAAACGATAGACATTCCTTTCAACTGATCTGTTTTAAGATAAGAAACTATTGTTTAGCATAATTTTTAACAAAATAAATTGATATCTTATGAGAAATTCCTGACTTACTCAAGGAGTCACTTCAACTTCAGAGTCATAAAGAATAAGCTAGTTAAACTAAATAAAAGCTGGAGATAATCAACTGAAAAATAAAGACATTCAAAATGAATGGAATTGAGAACATTAAGCAAGAAAATTAAAACTTTGATTTAAAAACGAACAGAGGACGTGATTAAATGGAAGTGACATGAATATCAAAACATTCAAAAACTGAAAGCTCCCAATAAATTTATAAATTGTTAGTAAATAAATTTCTTGTATATATTCCAATATTTAAGCTTTATTTTAAGCAAAATACCTTTCAAACTTAAATGAAGGTGAATAACAATCTTCATTCGCAATATAGTTAAAATAAATAGAAGCATAATATTAAATTATTAAGTATATAATTTATTATATAAATTTCTACCTTTTTGCCAAATTAATAATAGGCTTGGCTGTCTTATTTTATAAATTATTAATGCTAATTTTTTAATGATTATTTTTACCATTAATTATCAAAAATCTTAAAAAGATTGCTAATAATATTTAATTTCTTGTGTGAGAAAAGTATTTCAATAAAGTAAACCCTAAATAATATACATATTTAAAGGACAAATAAGAATAAACAAATTAAGAAGTATTATAATATTTAATAGATTTATAACAAATTAGTTTATATTATATTATTTTATTTTATATTATATTATATTATATTATATTATATTATATTATATTATATATATATTATTTTATTTTATATATTTTATCTCGGGACTTTTATTCCTTATTAAAGTAAAAAATCGCCTCAAACTAGTATAAATTATGTTTGGTTATGACTTTAATGATTATAAGAGTTGATAAAAATGTGTAATTAATTTTTAATTTTTAAAGAAAGCTTCTTAATTTCTAAATTATTGAAGGATATACATCTTCAAACTAGTGTTTTACCTAGATAGATCCTATACTTATTACTGACTCTTAATAATAGCTATGGAGAGAGCATATTCAATTAAATTTACATTAATTGATAGGCAATAATACATTTTGTAGGTGATATAACGATGTGCGGTGTGTGCGACATAGTTTTGAGCATTTGCCCCTGAAATGGGTAGCCCATCCTGCAACCACGTAAAACTGGCTCCGGTACTTGCAGTTAGTGTTACACTGTCGCCGCTACAGATGCTTATAAGTCCTGACGGGCTGATTACCGGTATTGGGCTTACTGTTACAGCCTTTTTAATAACAGGGCTTGCGCCGCACATAAATTGAGCTGATACCTTAATGGTGTCGCTACTTGTGCCTACGGTAACAGAAATGGTATTGGCAGTGCTTGTCCCCGTCCAGCCTGATGGCAGTGTCCAGTTGTAGGATAATGCGCCTGTAACCGCAGGTACAGAATAAGCATGAACCGTTCCTCTGCACACTGTATCATTACCGATAATTGATGTGGGTGTAGTAAGCAGGCAATCATCAAACTTTGCAAGAAATGCATCGTAGGCGCTGCCACCAAATGAGGCTTGATGACTTCCAGATGTTGAGATTCCTGTATAGCTGTCGGTAGTGCCTGCAAGGAATACTTTTGAGAGTGAATTGCAATAAACGGCCAATCCTATATCTGTGCCATCACCACCATAATAAGTACCCCAAAGCCTTGCTCCTGTTGTATCAAATTTCACCAGCATTGCATCACTAAGTGCGTTAAGGGTATCCTGAAATGTACCCGCAACTGAAATGTTATTGGTGCTTGATGTATTGCCTGAAATGTAAACGTGACCTAACGAAGTGCAATAGATTCCGGTTGCGCCATCGCTGCCTGTGCCACCGTAGTAAGAAGCCCAATGGCGAACACCTGTAGGATAGAATTTGGCGAGGAAGCCATC
>ARYC01005824.1:0-30221 GCA_000711775.1 Oxytricha trifallax | reverse complement strand
AACAAACTTCCAGAAAGGAGCTTCTTCTTTGGTGTTCTTGGCACTTTAAGAGAGAGCTATCTCAGAGAGATCATTGAATAAGCTTACAAGTAACGCTATTCTATTTCTCCTGAAGATTAAAAGAAGCAAGGCATACTAATAAGTGAGACCTGGCTTGCGGAGCTCAAGAAGCATTCATACCTCTCTAGTAAGCTTTGACACATAACTTTGTAGGGAAACCTGGATCTGGTATATTTCTAATGAAAGAACATGCAAAGGTTCACAGAGAGAGAAAGTCATAGACTATTCATGAAGTGAGCAAGAGACTTTATAAAGATTTTTAAAAGCAAGATGAAATGAACAAAGATGCAGGAGCTGGCACTAAGAGAAGAAATATGGGCCTAAGCAAGCCATAAGAAAAGGAGAAGAAGGAGAAGCCTAATCCCTTTCTGAGTTAATTTAATATGTGAACTTATTCATTCATTTATTAAAGAACTTATTTATAAACATTCATTCTTCCTTCTCTCGCACAAACTGTTGTCTTATCTAGGCTTACTCTCTTGCAGCTACTCTAAATCAAGTCTACTGTATCTTTAGGCAAGTCATGCATTAGGTGATATAGCAGCAGTTTCTTGTAGTGGGTCTTTATTTAACTCATGTAGAATTCAATTCCATTTAATTAAGGGCTGTAAGGAACATTGTATACAGGATTAATGTTTAAATCTTCATAAGCTTTCTTAGACTCCTTAGTCTTATGAACTGAGAGGTTGTCAACAAACAGGATGATCTCATAATCATTGTATTTATCTCTCAGCTTATGTAGGAAATCTATTTACTACTCTCGCTTAATAGAGCGAGGATGAATAACATAACTTTCTAAGCCAGAGTCTTCACTAATACCTGCTAAAATTACATGGGTTGCAACCTTTACTTTCTAATCGTAGACTTCTATATTATCATACTTCTTATACCAAGACTTATTAATAAAGGTGTTGAAGGTAACACAGCTTCATCAGCGTGTATGAACTTGATGTTATTGTCAATATCCCTCTGCATTTAATCATATATATTGTTTAATTTATACTATAAAATGGCACTGTAAAATCAATCACTCTCTTCACTCTGTTGACAGTCTTGAAAGTAATACCATTTCTTCTATAAATGTTGGCTATAGTTTATGGAGAGATACGCATGTCAGGAAACTTGCGATGAAACATCACAGCTCGCTAGTCTAGTGGAAAGTGTGCCCAATACTTTAAAGTCTTCGAATCACAGAGGTAGTCAATATGGTGGTGTGAGAACTTTTATTTTCTTGCAGGATGCTTTCAAGTGCCTGAAGTATAGTGCTAAACAGCGAACAAGCAATTATACCTAACTGTTGAGGCACTCTTGCGTAATAGCTTTGCTATAGCTGCATAATTTAGTACAGGTTTGGCTAAGTCTATATTAGTACTCGTACCATACCTAAGCTTTAGCAGTAAATCTAAATATTACTCATCGTTAATAGACCCTAAATTTCGCTAATTTCTATTTCTCATTTTGCTATTTGACCTAATTTCTCTACTAACCCCAATAAGACCCCAACTTTACCCTACAAATCAAAGCACTTATAAACCTCACTAAGGGGTTTTGGGGTTTTGAATGAGCAAAGCAATCTTAGCAAAAAATCATCTTACAATCATTCTTTAAAAATAATATTTTTTATCAATTTCCCAATATAGGTTTGGTTAACTTTGTAAAAATGACTTCAAAAGATAGGATATAAAGAATCTAAATAAGTATTTATCTCCATTTTTGTAATCTAGAAAACTTAATTGTGAGCAAGACCTTCTATTTTAATTTATTACAATTTCTTAAATTATTTTTATATTAGATTAGCACAATGCTTGTATAAACAGATTTTGTTTGATTATTAAGCATTTTACGGAAAGCGTTATTTATTATTTTTATTAGATGTGCTATTAATTTTTTTAATTAAAATCAAACTGTTTAGGTATATTACACTAGGATATTATTATTTATTATTTTAAGGTACATCTAATATATGTAATGAATAAATTTAATTAATTTTACAATTTCTCTATTTGAAAACACTTCTTTTTCTTTAATATGTTTTTTATGTTCTTGCTTATCTATGTGCTTACTCCGAAAAAAAGAAATAAATGATAGAAAAAGTTTCTGTTGACTGAAGCACCTAGAAAACTGTAAAGACTAATTTCATTAGATATAATAACTTTTGTAAGAAGGAGTCTTAATTATTGAATAAAACATAAATTCAAAATTAGTGATTTATCATAATTAAGCTTTGGTTGGGATGCTCAAAGGCTAATAATTGTTTAAAATGTTTAAAAAGAATAAATTAAAATAAATAAGTTATATTTTAAAAATTTTTGTCAGATGAATATTCAAGCTAAGATACTTAAACCAAAATTTTTTACAGTCTAATTTATAAATGTTATAATTGATGCCTTTACTCTCATTTTGCATTATTCCTGTAAAATAAATAAGTATTTGGGGGAAAGTTTCCTGCCCCAAAAATGATATATGTACCTAAGGGTGGAAGTTTCCCTCCTCAAACATAATAATATTTAATTTTTATCTCAAAATTTATATCATCAAATATGTTATAAAAAAAATAATTCAGATTTTACCATCGAGTTTCTTTTAATTATGATATAAATTAAAAAAATGTATCAAAGCAATACATATTATAAATTAAAATAAGTAGTTCAACATATTTTATAATATATTTTGAGAAAATAGATAAATATAGACCTTGAAAATTATATTAAAAATGTTTTATATATAGGGTTAAGGTATAATATAAATTTAAATGATGGGGCATGAAACTTCCGAATGGGGCGGAAAATTGCACAGGGGAAACTTCCTCTCTCAGGTATTTTTTTAAATGAAAAAATTATAACTAATTTTAAGAATATTAATTTCTTGATAATTTCAAAAGATAGCATATATTATATTTATGAGACAGTAAAGATTTGAAATTATCTATCAACCTTAAAATGCAAGTATAAATATCATTAGAATTACTTTTTTATTACATTAAGAGTTGTAATAATCCAAGATTTGATGATTTAGTTTTATTAATATTTTGTAAAGACTAGATTATTATTAATTTTAGTAAAGATCACTCATATTTTAAGAAAGAATTTACAAGAATTTAGATTGTAATCGTATATATTTGAATAATAAACGAATTATTTTTTTAATTTTTCATATAGTTACTTTTAGTTTATTACAAGTTTTATGATGATTACCATAAATTATGTAATCTATCTATTCACTTTAATCTATCAGTATGAGTTGAAATTTCGTTTTATTCCATTTAAATAATTATAATGTGTTTCCTAAATCACCTTATAATTAACAATAAGAGCTCATATAAATTGTCTCTAATTTCCTGAGATGCTCATATTCATTTTTCTTCTAAAAAAATAATCTTTGGTATTATATATTGGCTTTTAATACAGCTACATAACTTTAAATTTCAAGATTCAATTCGATGAAAATTTATAAATTACTTACCTCTTAAAATTAGCAATTAAGTTTCAGTCATTTTTTAATTTATTATTAATTCGATAAAAGAGCCACATTTCCAATAAAAGAATAATTTTAAAGAAGAATTATTGTAGAAATACATTTGAATTTGGAAAAATTAATTATAATTAAATTAAAAATAAATCATAATAGAGGCAGTTAAAGTTTGCCAATTTAAACGATCTTTGGCTGATTTGATAGTTAGTTTACAATTAGATGGACTTTATTATTGGCAGTAGTATTAAAGCGAATTAAGTAAATTGATAGAGGAAATGTATGATTAATCAACAATTTAATATGATAAATGCAGTTCATATGCATGAGATTAGTCTTATAACCTTGATAATCCTCACGATTTCCATCTTTAAGATCTATAAAAATTATTGTTCGCATCCCAAGATCGGTGCTCTATCAGTCCGTGATAATCACAGCAACAATTTTACTTACAGTTCAGGATCTGTGCTTCAAGTATCGACCACATATCGGTTTAAGACTCCTCTTTCTTTGATCATCTTAGAGGGCTATCCCCCATTATATTAGTTGAAAATTTTAAAAATCAGTGATTATTAATAAATTAAATAATGCATAGTCTTAATTAAGTAGTTTATGTTTAAAATTAATTAAGAGATCACTGTTAATAATTCGTTATAGATAAAACCTATTAATTAAATATTTAATCATTTTCCATTAAAACTTAAAAAGTTATAATTTGCATTATTTAATTTATTAATAATCACTGATTTTTAAAATTTTCAACTAATATAATGGGGGATAGCCCTCTAAGATGATCAAAGAAAGAGGAGTCTTAAACCGATATGTGGTCGATACTTGAAGCACAGATCCTGAACTGTAAGTAAAATTGTTGCTGTGATTATCACGGACTGATAGAGCACCGATCTTGGGATGCGAACAATAATTTTTATAGATCTTAAAGATGGAAATCGTGAGGATTATCAAGGTTATAAGACTAATCTCATGCATATGAACTGCATTTATCATATTAAATTGTTGATTAATCATACATTTCCTCTATCAATTTACTTAATTCGCTTTAATACTACTGCCAATAATAAAGTCCATCTAATTGTAAACTAACTATCAAATCAGCCAAAGATCGTTTAAATTGGCAAACTTTAACTGCCTCTATTATGATTTATTTTTAATTTAATTATAATTAATTTTTCCAAATTCAAATGTATTTCTACAATAATATGTGTTTTACAATTTAATATTTTATCTTTCATTTCTTTATTCATAAATTCAATTAAACTTTTATATAGGTTTTGGGTTTTGTGTCTATTTAAAATTAGTAGGGCAAGTAATATTTCCAAAATGATTCAGGAATACCAGAAAATTTAAATAACTAAATATATACTCACTTAGATGACTTGGCTAAATATTGCAGTGTGAAAGAAGAATTTTCTAAGAAATATGATAAAATTCCTCAATCTTTATTTGACTTTATTGAGAAAATAAGAGTGAAAATATCTAAAAATGAAAGTAATGAGAAAGACTAATAACTCAAATATTTCTTAAAATTATAACCCAATCAAAACCCCTTTATGAGTTTTATTTGTGTTTTGATTGATGAGTTTAATGTTAGGGATTAGGGTTTATTTGTTAGCAGAAGCATTAAACCCCAAGATGCTCACGAAGTCAATTTTTTGTGAACTAAATAAGTAAGTTATAATATATTAGTTATGAAGTAATAAAGCAAGTTTGAGAATCACTAAATGAATTTCTCTTGTATTGAATAAATTTGTTTAGTAATTTTATCATATAAAAAGTTTTTACCAACAAAAATTATGAATCTAGCCTAATCGTTTCTTAAGTTGAATCCCTAAACAGTATTAATAACTTCCTAGTCTAATCCAGGATTCATAAGATGGTTTGAATTTTATTTTAATTTTGTCAAAAGATTAGAAGTCAGCTATATTTTTGTTGACGTGATCAACAATAGTTTTAATATTATTATCAGAGATTATTTGTTTATTTTGGAATTCTTCGATCTCTGTAATTTACTTTTAAAAATTCAATTAGTCTCTAAAAGTTGATTTATCTTGACTTAAGTTTCATCAACCTTTTTGTTTATCATTAAATACTCATTAGCATTTCTTACATGAACTGCAAGGTCAATAGCTGCTTTTTTATATCGGTAACTAAAATATTAAAAGCATCTTGAATCTCTTCTATTCCACCCCTTACTTATTGTTAGATTTAATTGGCGTCAGTAGTTTTAAGAATTTTCTCTTGCTCTTCTACTCTCTCTCTATTGTAAAAGACACGTATTGATTTAGTTTCTCGTAAATTTTAGTTTCTAAGAATTTATGAACCTTTACTATAAATTTATCTTACATATCTGACAAAGCATTAATTGTCATTTGTTAATAAATTTTTGTTATATTTCTTCAACTTTATCTAAATTAAGATATATTCCTTCTAAAAATGTTTGGGAATCTTAAGTGTCAGTTAAATTCTAATTAGAGCTTAATGATTCAAAGACTAGCTAAGTTTATTTATAGCCTCATATCTCCTACTCAGATGTGTTAGAGTTTTCATCACCTTCAATCTAGTTAATAAATGGGGTTTCTTTTTAAAAAATTCTTCTTTAGTTAATTTCCACTATATTTTAATTATACGTCTTTTTTTCTGGGGGTAGTGAATTTATTTTAATTTTTTCAATTATTCAAAGTTGTCATCAACAAATTCTTATGAGTATTTTTTGGGTTTGTCCCAAATTTTTTCTGCAAATCTAATTTTACATCTTTGAAAGTTTAGTTGCCCATAATATTTTTACTTCTTAATGTACTCTAGTATTTTATTCTTAGTCTCATCTTTCTTCAATTAGTCCAGTTAATTTACTTTATAAAATTCTTCTGTATAATTTGAAAGCTCAGAGGATTCCTCAATTTACTTTTGCTTCTATTGGCTCTTAGACTTATTAGTCGTTGATTGCTTTCTCATTAAGTTTATTATTTACCAAAAATATTTCCCCTCTTTTATAGACAAAAACTATACTAATCTTAAAAACCCCAAAATTAGTAGTAAAAGCTTCTTAAGATATTCTTATATATCATAATTAGACTTTATTAGTAAAATAAGGATTTATTTCAAACTTCATTATTATTGTTTAGATATTAAACATAGAATTTTGATTCATTTACCAGAAATTAAGCCCTTTAAAAACTATACCAAAATCTACCAAAGTCTCCTAAAGTCAACCAAAGTCGACTATCTCATATTTATAACTGTCATAAGTTTTTTGTGTTAATAAGTATCATAATGTTTGCTTTATCATTTTTTAGTATTATTTAAATTTTTTTTTGGATTTTTCTTATTTTCTCAAAGATATTTTATTTTAATAAATAACTTTTTGACTCTTATTTCAAGAATTTGTAAATTTTATAACCTAAATTATTCAGAAAAAGTGAATAGTATAACTAAAAACTTTATTTTATTTTAAAATTTCAGAGTTATATCTTCTAAAGGTATTTGAATTGAAAAAAAATCGTATTGATCCTAGTGTCTTAGACCAAGAATTATCAAAATTGAAGAAAAATATGAAAATTGATTAAATTAATTAACCTAATAAATATTATATAAAAGGAAAAGAGAAATGAAGATATGACAAATAAATCGAGCTTATTTGTTTGCTGAGACTTTGGTAGAGATTTTATTCAAAAAATAATAGAGTATATGCCACTGTAAAAGAAATATCTTAGGCATTACAACTTTCTGAAAAACTTATTGAAAAAAATAAAAAGTCCAATATAAAATTCCTAAGAAGTAAGGAAATTAAAATGACTTAGGTGCAATTTAATTATTTGATTTCTAAAAAGACCTTAGAAGACTAAATGTTATTTTAATTGTAATAAAGAGAAATGAATTTTCATAGACAATTTCCAGAATTAAAAATTTCTACTTCAAGTTTGTATTCATTTTATAAAAAGAATGCTATAAAATACAAGGCAACTCGAACAGACCACAACATTAGTGAACTAAATAAATAATAAATCAAATAAGACTTAATTTTGGGTTTATAATGAGTAAAAATCATTTTAGAAAATGGGCTGAATATTGTTTACCTAGATGAAACAATTATTAAGCCCCGTTTAATTACTTACAGATCTTGGGCTCATATATACAACAATTAGGTTTTAAGAAAAGGTGGAATTAACAGAGATACATTAGCAGCAGTTGTGATCATAAGTGCTAAGTATGATCTAGAATGTTTTAGAAAATAGCCGAAAAATCAATTAAAACAAATGATTTATAACAAGTTCTGCAAGATCAGGATATGAGATATAAAGGGAAAAATTTAACTATATTTCTTGATAATCTTAGGGCTAATCATTCTAAGATACTAAAAGAAACTGTATAGTAAAAGGATTGGATTTTATTGTTTAATGCAGCGTATTCCTCAAAATATAATTGAATTGAAAACATTTTCTCAAGAATATAAAAGGTTTATAAAAAAGAACTTATTAAACTTTAGTTTAAATTGTCAAACCCAAGACACTTTTAAATTGTGAAGGAATCCATTTTTAAAATTAACAAAATTGATTGTGTTTACAGTGAAAAATTTTGTTTTAATCAACTTAAATTGCAAGTTTGATTTTAAACCCAATAAATTTTACATTATCATAAATTTTAATTTTATTTAAGTCTTAATAAATTCAATACAATTAAAGTCTTTTCCCTGGAGGACTCTTCATGATAGCATTTTCTTCTCTGAAGGACATAATAGATTATGTCAACATGAATTAGTTGCCTTATTTCTGTTCTTCTTCATACCCTGATATTTCGTATCTTTTTCTCTTTTTAGGTTACTTTCTACCCAGCGATTTTTACTTAAGTGTTCTCCCGTCACCCTACCCTCCCTACCCCTCGCGAGCCTTACCACCCTACCCCTCCCCTACCCCCACCCTACCCTCCCCTACCCCCCCCATAAAATATGCCATTTCATATGAAAAAATTTGACTCCCACAGCCTGAATCGAATTCCTTCGTGACATCTCGACTTCATGACTATTTATATATACAAAAAATATCATAAAATTTTCAAAATCTTTTCTCCAACTATAAGCTACAAATACGATATAATTTTTTTGTTTTTGATAAGTTTTACTTCGTCCACCGACTTTTTCACACCTACTCCTATTGGAAAAATAAATATTATTAAATTTCTATTAAAAAAAAAAATTAATTATTTTTATTGACATAACATACATAATTTAACTTTAAAAAATTTAATCTCTTACATCACCGTTATTCAGCATATTTCCAAAAAGTAGCATGATTAATTATTTATTTTTTATTTTTTCAATTTTATTATGGCTCTTTTACATTTTTTCCTATAAATCATAAGTTTGTTAAAATTACAATTTACTTTATTAATAAAAAGCAACTATTTTTTGATAATTTTCTTTAAAGATCAGGTTGAACAAAGGTTTTGGGTGCTGCAACAATCTATTGTCCTCGTCCTGCCCTCTATCATCAGCTGGCTCAAGAAGTTCTATGTCCAAATGGAACTAACGCTAACTCATCTTAGAAAAATAGGTACCAAAAATAACACGTTAATAAAATTAATGGACAATAAGCATCTTACGAGGTAATTTAGAGTTGTGTTCCTATTCCAAACAGAATTAATCTAGATCCTTTTGTAATTATTGTCATACCTGTTCCAAAAATTCTCGTTTTCACTATAGTATTAACCTGAAGAGGAAAAAAAATACTTTGTTTAACCTAATCTTTAATGATTGATACATTATAATAGAAAATAATAAATACAATTTACGAAATGTATTGATTTTTATTATGCTAAAAGAATGAAGTACTGGTAAATTAAAATAACATTAGTTTTAAGTTTTTTACTTTACTTATTTGTACAACAATAAGTTCAAGATAAATATAATAATATTTAGCATTTAAATGATTGAATAAAATGGAGAAAATTTAAAGGTTTAATGGATGATGCTTTGACTTTTAATTCTTTTTATTTTATACATCTTTACCATCTAAAATTGAAAGATACTTAATTTTATTAAATCAACTATTAAAATGTCAAGAATAATTTAAATAAATTTGCAAATATTTATGTATGAATTAAAAGTAAGAGATTTATAAAATATTTGTTTTTCTTAATATGAACTAACTTTAGATTTATTTGAGTTGAAAGTTTACTAAAAGACGATCTATTTTTTTTTACAGAATTTGAAATAAAGTAAATTGTAATTTTAACAAGCTTATGATTTATGGGAAAAAATGTAAAAGAGCCATAATAAAATTGAAAAAATAAAAAATAAATAATTAATCATGCTACTTTTTGGAAATATGCTGAATAACGGTGATGTAAGAGATTAAATTTTTTAAAGTTAAATTATGTATGTTATGTCAATAAAAATAATTTATTTTTTTTAAATAGAAATTTAATAATATATATTTTTCCAATAGGAGTATGTGTGAAAAATTCGATGGACAAAGTAAAACTTATCAAAATAAAAAATTATATCGTATTTGTAACTTATAGTTGGAGAAAAAATTTTGAAAATTTTATGTTATTTTTTGCATGTATAAATTGTCATGAAGTCGAGATGTCATGAAGGAATTCGATTCAGGCTGTGGGAGTCAAATTTTTCAATATGAAATGGCATATTTTATGGGGGGGGGGTAGTAGGGGAGGGTGTAGGCGTAGGGGTGTAAGGCTCGAAGGGGTAGGGGCGGGTAGGGGTGTCGGGGAGAACACTTAAGTAATGATAGAGCTTTGCCTTTTCGTTCTATAGAGACATAAATATTTTTTATGTACACTTACTAGAGAATTGTGGAATGGGTTAAATCTCCTTAAGGAACTCCTAACTTATCTCAATGGTCTCCCCTATTTATTAATCATCTGTTGCTTTATTTCTTTAAGTTTGCTAAGACATAACTATTTATGTCAACTATTAATTTTTAAGAGTTCTTAAGACTCCATAAAAGAAATGCTTGTCAGGACGGTCCTTAGGAGCATCATAGACTCCTAGGTACCTATTAACTACTTCGTTGCCTTTGACATAATTAAATATGTTCGTGACTCCTAATTCAGGGTAATTAGGTACGTTCACATGAATTATATCTGCCGACTTTAGTAGCTCTTTTCTTGAAGCCAACTCATCTTTGATGAATCTCATGTTTGTTTTCATTATAGCTTGTTAAATGATAGCCAACTATTATGTTAAGACATAATTATTTACATGAATATTTTTGGTGATTGAACCAGTCTGATTTGGTGTTTAAGCTCCCATTTAGAGTTCGACTATTTATGTTCGTGATATTTCCCTGAGGTTCCTCACGATTTTAATTTATGTTCATGCTATTTAATAAGTATTAAAATAAGCTTACTAACTAATTAATAGGTTTTAGAAAGTATAAATTTTATTGGAGAATTTATGTATACTAACATAAATGAAAAATTTTATTGGTTTAATTTGTGTATGTTTACTTAAATTTAATTTTATAAGTCCAAGCAGAGGAAGGCTCAACTCAGAGTATACATTCGATAGAAACTTATTGATTGATATGTCGATAAAATTTTGTCAAAAAGCTGAAAAATTAATTTATGTATTTGCATATAAATAAAATAAAATTTATGTAAACTTTCATAAATTATCAGTTAACCCCCACATGTTTTTTGAGGAATCTCTTCACGATATTAGTTTTGACTTACAATTAATTTTCAGGATTCCCCTTGATTATCTACAGTAATCTCAGATTTTTATTTTTCCTAAAATTGTGAACATAAATTTTTAAATTAACTTTCCCCGAGACCCTGATTTAATAATCTTATATTAATGTTTAATACCCTTATTTAATTAATTGTATTAAATATGAGAAAACATTCTTCTTCACTCTCTTGAAATTCTGATTCGAGCAATGATTCTTCTAATAAAAGCAACCAAATTTAAAATAGTGATGAGCAGATAAAACACTCATAAATCATCGTCAACAAAAAAGTCTAGAGCTTCAAGCATTTTTATATTAGATGGCAGGCCTGAAGATCTTCAAGAGCCAGTAATAAATCGAAATATCCCATGAATCTTTATGAGTGTGGTCAATGTAAGAATGTATACACCGGAGTTGAATTAAAACGGCATTAATAAACTCATACTAGGAATAATTGAAAATTCATTTAACTTAAGAAGTGGGGAATATACAGATTCCAAGTATGCTTAAAAAATGAGGAATAAAAAAGTTAAAAACTAAAGAGTTGCTCCTAACTCATTTGAGGTCTCATAGCATTGATGAACTTTAACAAAATGGTTACCCTTAACTTGTAAGATAATAATGAATTAATAATATAGGTGGTGAAATAAATAGAGAAAAACAATTAAAAATTTCAACAAATTAAAAGCGATTGTAGTGCTAGTAACTCTAATTGTGATCAATCACATAATAGTGACTAGCTAAAGTACAATAACATATTTTTATCAATTAAAATGAAGACTCGAGTGTGTAATATATTGACACAGTTTTAGCCAATCCAAAATTTGTAATTAATCACACTTATGAGATTGCAAAGCTAGGTTTTACGGTTAATCTCAACCCATTCATTAGGAACGAGATTCAAATGATACTTTAGTTATCGAAAGAATAATAAATTCTAACAAACAACGGGGCAGCATTTAATCAAGTGAAAGGAATACAAGTCAATTATTGTTATGATGAAATAAACTTGAATTTTAACTTAGTTTAGGGACTATGGACTGAGTTCAAGATTTTGTCCTTTTTAAGGAATGTTGAAGTAGGACCAAGGTAGGATTGAGTAATCGTAATATCTTATGACAATCAAATGTTGAAACTAAAAAAACTTGATTGGAAGTGCGGTTCAGGTCAGTTCATAATGCAGCAAAGCAGAGAACAAAGTTTAAAAGTTTTCATTAGCACTTTAGAATCTGTTTAGGAATTACATTCAGGCGGCATTGTTTATAGATATCTGTCTCCCAAAACAATTAAAATTTATGATGAAAACTCGAACATTCTCATAACAAATTATAAATACTCATCTTCTAAGAATGTTAAATAAGACGTGTCTTAGATGCAAATGACACCTTATCAAGACTAACTTAATAATGATGAATTTGAGAATGGGGAATGTAGATAAGACATATATTCTCTGATTGTTATCCTCATTCAAATATTAGTTGGAAAGAGATTTTCTAAGTTGAAGCAGAATTAGATCGACATGAAATAAATTATTGAAAAAATAATCATTGAAAAACTACTGCCTAGGTGTGAGAGATTTATTTTGAAATATATTTCAAAAACTTTTGATGACCTACCTACAATACAGGAGCTTAAAATTTAAGTCCAGTCATTAAAATAGAATTGAAATGTTAATTAATTTAATCAATTTATATATTTTTCTTCAATTTTGATAAGTATAAAAAAAGTAAAAAAAAATATTATAAATTTGAGATTCATTGATCTTTATTTACCTTAAGAGTTAAAAAAGAATTAAAACTAAATTAAAAGTTTTAATTAATCAAATTAATTTGTTTAGCTCAACGAGTTAAACCATTTTAACTCAGCATTTATTATTCTATTAAATTGGTCCCCATGATTTAAGGAAAGCCTTTGTCATCAAGAAGTCCATCATTCTAAAGTTAATTGACTAGTTACTTATAATTCAAATAAATCATAAATTTTCTACCTCATACCTTGAAATTCTTGTCTCATTCTTTCATTCTTTTTATAATATTTCTGTTTGCTCTATCTAGTTTGTTGGTTTTTATCCTTCATCTCCTCATTTTCAATAGGTCTTCATCTTCTTTTAGCAGACTATTTCATCTAATATGCTGACCTGACCTTTTATACTAAATGAAGAATTATAGGTAAAAAATACTTACCGCTGTTGCTTATAGAGTTATTTAGTTCCTAAACAAATTCTGGCCTCATATGCACTATCAAGTTGTTTGATAAGTAAAGCTTTTATCTTCTCCTTATATTTAAATGCTATCCCATACCATTTATGCCCTCTTAATCCAAAGACTACAAAATTTCGACAATCCATTTATTATCTAAATGGAACCAGTCGCATTGATCTGGCAGGTAATTTAAAAGTTAAACTTAATCTAAGAATACTCGAGAAAATCATCAGAGGTTAAACCCTTTATTTAAGGTACAGCAGCAAAGAAAATATCTCACCTTTTTAGTAAAATAAAGTCGTTATTTGTTTCCATTAATAATACTTCTAATGAAATAGACATTGATGTAGTTTACTTTTGACAAGAATGCCCCATTTTCTTAAGTCAAAAAGTCGTATAGTTCTTTTATACTTCCGATTTTCTCCCTTAATTAGTGATTATTGATCTCCTGAAGTCTATGTTCCATTTAATTTAGGTTTTTGTAGGGAATTTATAATCACAAAATAATTGACAGTACTTAATAAATCAAATAGTTTTTTTTAATTAATTTTTATTAAGTTTATTTAATTAATAAGGAGTTTAAAAAAACTATTAGCATAAATAAATTCCTTATAGAATAATAACTTTCTCTTTAAAAAAATAACTAAATATAATGATGTAAAATCTTAGTGATGCTCATGCTTACAAATAAACAGACATTAGAAATTTTCTTAATATTAATTACAGTGACAGTTCCTAATCAGAATCAAAAGAAAATTAATTAAATGAGGAAAGCTCACAGGAGCAGAACTTAAGTGATGAAAGGCGAAAATTTATAGCTACATCGGTCATTTATGTATAAAATTTTAGTTATGAAAATTTGTAACTAAAGACAATAACCCACGATAATTTAATTGATAGGAAAATAATATCTTGAAAACTTTCACCGGAATTATTTCCAACAGCATTATTAGCGACTTTCGTAGAGTTGCTAAATAAAATAAATGCCTTGACTTTTTTAAAAATAGCAAAGGCTAATAAGAATTTTAAGAGTATTGTTTAAAAGCTCTTTTAGCACATCTCTAGTACAATTAAAATAAAATTAGGGAGATCATGAATTTTGAGGAGATAAGAAATAAAGCTATTTATGATTTTGAAACTATTTACCAAACTTAAATATATTAAACTAAAATAGTATCAGCAAAGAAAATTCTTCAAATACAATTTATTAAAATGAATGATATAATAATAAGTCGCTCAACATGCAACCTTAAGTTAAGAAATTCAAATCATCCTTATTTAGAAAATAAAAAGTCTATATCTTAACGAAAAATGCACTAAGTAATCTCTTATAAAATGATTTTAACTAAAACTCACCTAATTAGATAATGCTTTGAACGATTAGTTAGATATATTCACCTTGAAATAGTTAAGGCAGCAAAATAAGACTAGTTCAAATTTTCAATCAATTAAAGTTTTCATTTAAAGAGAACTTAAGGAAGGGATCTTATTTAAGTGAACTGAAGAAATCAGCCAAAAACTCAACTAATAATCAGGCTTAATTATGAGCAAGAATAGGTTGTCAAAATTCTTGAAGTAATCTTTAAAAATGAGCTATAAAAAGAGATCTACAATATTAACTAAAGGAAAAATTGTGTATAGTCGGTTTTTGCTAGACATTTAGCAGCAAAAGACTTTATTGAGTAGTCTAGCTTATCTAAAACAATTATCAGTATAGATAAAAGCAGCATTCAATTGAAAAATGACACGAAAATGAGTTGGATATTAAAAGTTAAGCATTATTCTAAATTATCACAAAGACTATATCAAGTGAATGTGCTTGCAGGAATTTCTAGTAGAGGGGAAGTTTAATTTCAAATAATTAAAGTGATTAACAATAAGAAAACATTTTACTATTTTTTCTTGGCAATGGTAAGCATTTTTTTATAAATTAAACTGGTAATGGAGATCTAGCACTTTATTTTTGCTTGATAATTCGACTTATCATAAAAGCTAGTTCATCTAAAGAAAATTTAGATTGCTATAACTTAGGATTTATTACATAGGACTTTATCATTTTGAAATGGCCCCCGTTGAGAAAACTTTTTCTTTATAAAAAAAATCAATATATCTTGATAAGGAAATTGAAAACAAAGATTCTTTAATTCAAAGATAAGCAAACTTAATTTCTTCGTTAAATTATTCCTTGATTATTTCAGATTTTCAACATGCCTTGATAAAATACCTAAATTTTTTATGTATCTGATAAATATGTTATAGGTTGATAAAATAAAAGTAAACGAAAACTTAAAATAAAAAATAATAAAAAGCCATATCTTATTTTGGAAAAACTCTATTAAAACCCAAAATCCTTCTCAAATGTCCTTAGGGACTCCTTTGGGAAGTTTAAAATAATCTTAGTTTATAGAGATACTGATTGTTAGAATTTAATCAAAACTAATTAAATTTTCATTATTAATGTTTTTTAAAGCATTTGGATAATTTAAGCTTTAATTTTTAAAATAAGAAGTGATTTTCGTTCTTCACTTTGGGCTTAATTACTTAATATAAAATTTAAAGCAAGTTATTTTTCTTAAAACTTTAATAGATCACACAAATTTAGATTATTTTAATTAGTAAAATATTAAATTAAAGTATATAACATTCAAACTATATTTCCATCATGAAGATTTCTCAACTTCAATGGGTAAATTAGATTTCTAACTGAAATATTTCCAACAGTGATGTTATGGGTTCTCGCAAACAGTTCAAGTATCCTACCTTTAGGTGTGATTTTTTAGACTATATAATACAGTTGGTCTGGTTTCCTTGAAGCTTCTATTCTCTTTGCTTTAATGAAATTGGGATAAGAATAAAGAACATTGTCAAAATATTATTGACCTTTTTCCCTATTAAACAAATCTCAAGCTAATGATTTAAATAATTAATATGTTCACCAATAAAGTTTCAATTGTCATCAATTTTTTCCCACATAATCATATCCATGAAAGAGTATTAATGTTTCTTGAAAAATTCCAATCCAAATCCTATTTTTTTATTTGTTACCCTAAAAAATAGTAAACCTTTTTACTGCACTTTTTCTATCTCAAGTGACATTAGCTTATTATCAACAATTACTTTATAGGTAAAATCAATCATAGTTTCTGAAAAAAACACAATCAGATAGAACAGTATCTGCTTACTTTTCACATAATTATGGATTTACATAGTTTATGTGAGTAAGAAGTCTAAATTATTAGCATGAAAATTAGAATTTATTTTGGTATAGTCCTCTTACAATTTGTCAACTTTCACTTTTGCTTGTGACCATTTTTTCTTGCTACATTTTGAGAGTTCTTTTTATAGAGCAGTGACTTCTTTTTGTAATTCTGTGATTTTTTTATCTTACATAAACATCTTTTGATCTTGGCTTTTATTCTAATGATTCAATTTCTAATTATTGTTATTGAATTTATGCATTTAATTGATTAGCTAATATGCAGATTACTCATCATGATGTATCTGCCTATGCTTTTTTGGCTTCATAGGTGTCATGTGGCTTTTAGCAAAACTGATAGTTGAATAACCTGTTTTGGGTTTTTTATTAGATTAGAAGTTTTCTGATAAATGATTCGATTATTTTGAGTTAAAATGATTAAATGAATTTCTTAAATATTTGTGTTTGTGAAAATTAAATATACACAGTTTATTATACCCTTAAAATAGGACTAATAGTTATCTTTGTAATTATTATAAGTTGCTTCAAATTTAAAACTTAAGTTATTTCGATTTTTAGCATATTGAAACTTCATGAGTTTACTTTCACTCTAGTTATGAAAATATGAAAGTATTATATGATCAAATTTTTTTTATAATCAACTTATATATTTTCATTTATTATATATATTATAGGATTTTTATTTGAAAAAGGCAAGTTTGAATGACATTACTTTCTGTTTTTAAATTTTTTTTTATAAGTTATCACTGTAATTGATTTTTTTAAAAAATTGAATGATAGCATAATTTCAAAAATTCAACAATTCTTTTTGAAAATTTGATCATAAAGTATTTTCAAATTCATTTCAATATCTTCATTTATTTAAGCTTGCGTTCTTTATAAACATATTTTCATCCAATTCTAAAAAGATTGTAAACTTAAGTTAAATTTAAATTGAAAATATGCATAAAATAAGTGGTTTTAAGGTGATTGTAAGCCAAAATCATGTAATGTTTAAGTTCTTAAAGTATTATAAATGGATATCAATCTTAAAATTTTGTATTTATAATTTCTATAAATTTTAGACACATATTAAATATGAGTATCTAATAGGAGATCAACCCTGTAAAGAGAAATGGATAAAGTTTCGAAGATCGATTTTCATTTTTATCAATTTAGTTACATTAAATTAGTACTAAATTTGTTAAAATTTAATTTGTTCTAGTACTAATTCCGTTTATTTTTAATTGGTACCAATTTAATAGTACCTAAACTTAATTAGTACCTAGTTTTAATCTAATGAAATTTTAATTGAAAAGTTCCAATCTGGTTCAAAACTTAATCTGAACCATGTTCTAAAAAATTAAAACTATATATTTCTACCAAAGCATTTTAAAAATGGAGTCTCAAGGAATTATAAGAAGTAGGTTTCATAACTTTACATAGTTTAATTAAATAAATAAAGCAAACTGAAAATGTACTATCATTTAAATTTTCTTTGTAGATTTATTTCTACATAAAATTTATAAAGATGTTAAGATGATAAAGTATAATAGAATACAAATCTCTACCATTAAAAGAAGAATTCTATTGAATCTAACAACAGAAATGAAATTAATAAAAAACAAACCCTAATCCCCACCATTACCTTCATTAATAAAAACACATTTAAAACTCATCAAGGGGTTTTGAATAACATTTCTATTGAACTTAAGGTAGTTTCATTAGCAAATGAATAGTAAATACTACTTTTATTTCAGGAAAATGGGGTTTTTAAAAAATTATAGAAATAAAAAATAAGAGAGTAATTTATAAACGTATTTATCAATTCAACTTTATAAAATGAAATGTATTTATAATGGCAATTAAACTTTAATGCTTCATAAATAATTTTATTATATAAAAATAAATTCTAAGTTTTTTATTAACTGCACACAACATCTTTACTCCAATTAATGGAGTAATTGGAGTCATGCAATTATTACAAAATACACAAATAAATAATCGAGAAATTCCTTAATATTTTGATTTACTAAATAATTGTCTTCAAAATCTCATTTACAATAAATACTCCAAATATTATTTGTTCAATTTTATTTTATATTTTAAATAAAATGCCAATCAACAAATTAAATTTTTAAGAATAATTATTTCTCATTTTTCCTCGGTATGATTAAAGGTATAATAAATATTTACATATAAGTTGATTATTATAAATCCCTAAAATAGATATAATCATATATTATATGAATATAAAGTTTAGAAATATACTATAATAAGGAAAAAAAATTTTATTAACAATATCAAAATTGACGCTTGAGCTCTTGATTTTCCATTAAATTTATTGTACTTATCCCCTAAATTAAATCGAAAATGATGCATTAATTGCCGCTCTATATCATTTAAAATCATCTCAAAATCTATATAGATTTTGGAGCTTTGAATACCAAAAATAGGGATAGCATACTACTGTAATTATAAAAATATTATTTCTAATATTTCCTATAAATAATTATTATTATAAATGATAATGATCAATTTAAGATGTTATTTAATTTTTTTCCTAATTTTAATATTGGCTTTATATTGAATTAATTCTATAAGATAATTATTTATGCTCATCGAAATTAAAAATAGCATTTTATTTTATGGATTAAATAATTTATTTTAAATTCCTAAATTTTTCGCTTAAAATACAAACAAGTATTTGACTATTCATAAAAATATTATCGAATATTCTAATTCTAGATTTAAAAATTCTACCAGAAAAGTTGAATAAGTAAATTTTCAGAAAGTTATTTTAAATTTTACATATAAATTAAATGATTTATTAAATAATTTCAAACTATATTAAATTCAAAATCCCAAATCCCCTTTATCAGTTTTGAAAGTGTTTTAATTGAGATGGGTGATTTCTTTGGGTCTTATGGTAATTTTGAAAACTAATTTCATTGTATTTTAATATTTGGGGGGTATAAGTCGGTGCAAAAATTTTTTACACAAAAGATTTCAAAATCCTAAGTCGTTGCAAGATCATTTTTAGACATTATTGACCTATCTATCCTACCCCCATATAACGTTTCATTAATTATTAAAATTTACTTCTCATCATCTGAATTAAACTTCCTTCATGACATGTCGATCATAAGACAAAAATATCTTTATTAAAGAATGATATTGCTATAACAAAATATTTCATCATTCTCAGAGAGAAATTTTTAATTTAAGTAAAATAATGAAATATTTTTTAATAATAAAGACTAATTAGTCAATTAAGAACAAAGATTGAAATATATAGAGCATCAAATTATTGGCTAGCTCGATCAATAGCCTTTATGAAATACACTAAGCAGGGTGTTTATATTTGATTTTTTCAAGGAATCATTAAATATATCAAAATAAGATGCTTTATATACTTCAATCTTTGTTCTTAATTGACTATTTAGTATTTATTATTAAAAAATATTTCATTATTTTACTTAAATTAAATATTTGTCACAGAGAATGAAATATTTTTGTTATAGCGATAAGATTCTTTAATAAAGATATTTTTTACTTATGATCAATATTCCATAAGTAAATTTTAAAAATAATGAAACGTTTATGTGGGGGTAGGATGATCATACAGGTCAATAATGTCTAAAAATGATCTTGCACCGACTTAGGATTTTGACATTTTTTGTGTAAAAAAATTTTCACCGACTTAGACCTCCCCCTAATTTTTATTATACATCTATTTTTTTCAACTTTGTGCTATTCTGGATACTTAAAAAATTGATATTATCTTCTATTATTTATTAAATTTTAGATCATCTTCAATTTTCCGTATGCTTTGTTTATTTTTATTTAAATAGGGCTATTTTTTTGAATTTAAAATTCCAGATTTGAAATTGCTTATTCTCATAATTTATATACTGCGAATATAGTTTTGTTATTTTAGGAGGTCTTTCAAATTAAATTTTAACTTTATTAAGAGTATAATTTATTTTTAATATTTAATTTTAAGTTCTCCTAATATGGTTTTGAACTTAATTATTACTTCCTAATTAAATTTAAACTTTATCATGAGGTCCTCCTAATTAAATTATTGCTTAATTAGGTGTCATTTTTATGTAACTTACAATCAAGAATGTAAATGCATATCTAAAACTTTTTTTCAACTTCACCATCTTTCTCAATAATAGATATTTTAATTGACCTCCTACAAGATACCTATATTGAATAGGTGCTTTATCTAAGAGTAATTTTTGGAAATACAATATTTTAAGATTGTCATAAATTTTGCTAATTTTTCTTCTAAATAATAGGCAAAATAGATAAAAAATTTTATTAAAAATCTCTCATTTCTCCAACATTTTAAATATTTCATTTATTTATACTAGAAAGCTTATAAAGAAAAAAGTAAATAGTAATTTTGCTAAAATGTCAAAATTATTAATGAATGAAATATTTAGTTACTCAAATATGATTGATAAAATATTATCGTATCTGAAAAAACAGAAAAAATTAAAATCAATGTTTAAAAATTTAACTTATCGTACTAAAGTTCTCAAAACTATATCTAACTATAAAAACACTTAAGGTATGATGAAAAGGTTCTCCTGATAAAATTTTTATTATTTTTAATACCAACTTGAAAAGAATACTCTATAACCCTAAGAAACCCTAATCCCCAACATTACCCATATCAATCAAAACACATATAAAACTCATAAAGGGGTTTTGGGGTTTGATTGTTATAGATGATCTCATAAAAATCTTTGACCATGATATTAGAATGAAAAAATTATAAATCAATAAATCCTTTTCTGATACAATTTTAACTCAAAATATTATAGTGGATTCAGAAAAGCTTTCTCTATTAATATTCAACATTTTAAGTAATTCTTTTATGTACAATTTATAAATTATTATTAAATTAAATTTAAGGAAATACTAAAAAATACTCATTGAGAATATAAATTGCACCAGGTAAATTTTAAATGTTTATTGAAATATTATAAAGACAAGAATTTTTTGATATTCTATGTAAACTTTTGGTTTGCACATATTGCAAGCAATTTTGTGGAAAAATAATTATAAAATATTTTTTTTTTTCGCATTTTAAATATTTTATTTAAATAAATAAAGGATCTACGGCATTAAGATTTAATTCTAAGCTAAAATTTTTTATTAAATAATTGACTTTGTAATTAAAAGATTTTTAATTATTATTATTTTTATAAGCATTAATATACCATAAATACACCTATCAAGGCTTTATCAAATTGTCAGCAAAAATAATAACATTCAAGGAATTACAAATAAAAATTAAAAAGAGCTTTAACGATATTGAATAATACCCAAATGTGTAAGATTATAAACACAGTAGTGGAATTCAATATTTAGAAAATTTGCTAAAAGTAGGAAGCGATTGGACAAATAATAAGAAAAAAGTAGATCCTGAATATTTTTTTAAATAAATTTAATTGCTTTAATTTGACAATAAATTTAAATTTTATAGCACTAATATAGTTAAAGGAATAAGAAGTTCAGTCAATAGATTGATGAATTTAAAATAGGGTGCCTTAAAGAACTACTTTCTCAAGGAAATTAAGAAATGGAGTATCTTTCCTTCAGCGTAATTGACAAAATTTAATTGAATTATTTTACTAAATCTATTTTAAATAATAGATACAGGAATAGGAATATACTAATAGAGTAATATCAAGGAAATGTTTAGTTTGTTTGGAAAAATAAATATTTCTGAAGAGTAAATAAGTCAAAGAGGTATGGGTCTTGGATTAACGGTGTCCAATTAAATTTGCAATGAGTTAGGTGGAAGAATTTTCCTTGACAGGACATTCAAAGGAAAAGGATCAAAATTCAAATTTTATCTTATATTAAATTATACTTCATCAATTTTTGTGAGGAGCTTTTATATATGTCTTCTTTTGTTTTTCAATAATTTTATCTTCCAGTTTAAATCACATATCACGAAAAAATTGAATAGTAGATGTTTCCGGTTGACTGCTCTCCTATTTATAAAATCCATGAAGAAAAAAAGAATATAAATTCAAATCTATGGAAGGATAATATTTAAGAATCTTTTGGATTAGAAGAAGTTGATTCTCTGATTTTATCAGATTTTGAAGACATATATCCATTACCAATGAAAACTGAGTAAAATTTTTATTCTAAATATAGAAATTTTTAAATATATAATAATTGTTATACACTTAAATAATTACTATTCCATCTTAATACAAAAATAGAAGACCTAAAATACCTTTAATTAAATTTTTAATAGTTTTATTGGTGTGGCATAGTTGGAGTCTTATTAAGGATGATTTGAAAAATTTTCAGTTTATAATAAAAGTAAATTATCTTAACTAAGGATAAAGTTCGAAAACTCACCTTTAATAGTAAATAATAAATTTAGTCGTAATGAAATTTTTACATTTTAATATTCACTCATTTTTTTATTAATTTTTTATAAATTGCAAATTATATTTTTTGTAGTATTTGAACAGGTTATATTGCATTTCTTTACTCTATTTTAACTCTCCTATGATATACTTACTTTTAAATTCGTAATTAAAGAGGGTACTACATATAATAAAATAAGCAAAGTAGAATTTTTCAACAATAGATATTGTAGAAATACATTTGAATTTGGAAAAATTAATTTATAATTAAATTAATATAAATATAACAAATATAAAATTCTTGGCAGTTAAAGTTGGCCAATTTAAACGATCTTGGGCTCATTCGATAGAGAATTCAAAATTAGCTGGACTTTATTATTGGCGGTACTATTTTATCGCATCCCTGGAGCGAGATAACTCGACTTTAATTAAACGCCTCTAAATTCATTAAATTATACCCCCACATTAAAGTCGAGTTATCTCGCTCCCTCGATGCGATAAAATAGTACCGCCAATATTAAAGTCCAGCTAATTTTTAATTCTCTATCGAATGAGCCCAAGATCGTTTAAATTGGCCAACTTTAACTGCCAAGAATTTAATATATTTTAAGTATAATTATAATTATTTTTCCAAATTCAAATGTATTTCTACAATATTATAAAAAGCTAAAAAAACTTTATAGATTTATTGCTTAAAAATAATTTCATTTTATTTAAAATTCTTAATTCTTTAATTTTTTATTTATGATATCTTAAATAATTTAAATCTTAAAAATTAATAAATCTATCTAAGATTACATTTATTTACTTGCCCTAAAATAATGACCCACAAATTAAATATAAAATGATTTAATTTAAGGGGTTTTGGGGTATTAAATTCTCATAAAACTTCAACTTAATAGAGTCTTACATCAAAATACTCTAAGTTAGACTTCGCTTATGATGAAGGTATAAATTAGATAAATAAATCATAGCTTGTAAAAGCAAATCTAAATAAATTAATTTGTTGTTTTCATTTTAAATTGTAATTCCTTTAAGAAATTCTTTTTAAATGCTAATAATGCTTTAACTCCATAAATCTAATAAAAATAACAAACTTATAAATCATAAGAATATCCTAAAATTTTAGTGGTTGATGATTATGTTTTTAATATATAAATTTAATGGGCTGATTATATAATCAAAATATAATTTATCAAATTAATTTAATTTTAAATGTGAATTTAATATGTTGAAAAATAATGAATAAGCTTTCATCATATTTCACCCAATTAATTTTATCCCTAATGCTCAACTAAATCTTTAATATGAAAGTAGATTCAGTATTGTGCGGGAAAAAAGCAATTAAAAAGGTAAAATCTCGTATTTTGCTTTACAAAATGCAATAGTTAATAAAAAACAATAATTTTAATCAAAGTAATCAAAGCATTAATTTAAAATGCAAAAATACCTTATAAGATAGAAATCATTAAAAAAATGAAAATTAATAAAACTTTAGCTATCAATAATTATTCGAAAATTCTTAGAATTAATTAGATGGATAAAATTAGTAGTTTGGCTCAAACAATTTAGTAGAAAATTACAAGTTAATTATTATGGATATTAATATGCCAGTGATGGATGGAGTAGAAGCCACAAAAGCAATTAGAGCTATTCTTGATGAAAATTAACTCAACTGTCAAATATTTTGAAATTTATTTATAGTCAATATTTAAAAGTTTTTATTTCTTAAAAAAATCAAATAGTAGCACATACAGCAATCAGTTAATTAATTATAATCTAAGTGTACGATTCAAATAAATCAATAGTAGCAATTTAATTTTAATTAAATGCCTAAGGATTAATTTAGGGCAAATGCAGAAAGGTGGTTTGATTTCTATCTCTAAAAGCCCTTAAAGATTCAATCATTAAAACTGATTCTATAATAGGCAGGGCTTTTGGAATAATGAAAAGATAATTCTAAAAAAAGAATACTTCATGAATGTTTGATATATAAATTGATATTAAATCTATGTATAAGTTTATTTGATAAATTGTTTTACTTTAAAAATCAAAACTCTTTTTAAATAATTTTTTGTAAAATTATCTGCATAAATTAGGAAAATGTTATTTAAATTGTTGTTAAAACATTATTTTTTTAATTTTAGACAAAAAATACTAATGAGTTGTTGATTAAATATTTAAAATAAAGTATAATATAGTTCAAAAGATAAATAAAAAAAGAAAAATAAATAAGTTAATAAGACATTATAGGGCTAATTTTATATATTTTAACCATAGAAAAATAAAATCAATAGAATTTATCTTAAAATTATCTAAATTTGTTTTATGCTATATATTTTTTTTTAAAATAGGAGAGTATTGCATTTTTCAGGATATTTATAAATAAAATTTTCTCATTCAACTATATACTTGAAATGATTTTTCATCTTTAGTTCCAGCAATATAAAGTTAAAAGATCTAGCAATGACTCTCAGAGATTATTAATTCATTACAGGTACCTATAATTATTAGATATTTTAATTGTTAATTAGGAGTTGTATGAACTTGTATATAATTATTGTGATTTAAGTAAAATAAGCTGAATCTTTCACTTTTATAATTTGTAAAAATCGATTTTAATAGCCTTAAGTTTAATAATTTTATCTTAGCAAGCGTTTTTTAGACCTTATCAATACTAGGTTATATTAGAACAGTAGAATAAAGGTTCAATATTTATGGATGTATGAGTATAGTAGTGAGTTATATGGATGCTTACTTAATTGGAATAAAAAAATAATATTGTAGAAATACATTTGAATTTGGAAAATTAAAAATAATTAAATTAATAATAAATCAAAAACGTGGCAGTTAAAGTTGGCCAATTTGAACGATCTAAGGCTCATTCGATAGAGTATTTTGAATTAGCTGGACTTTACTAGTGGCGGTAATATTTTATCGCATCCCTGGAGCGAGATAACTTCACTTTAATGTGAGGGCATAATTTAATGAATTTAGATGAGTTTAATTAAAGTCGAGTTATCTCGCTCCAGGGATGCGATAAAATAGTACCGCCAATAGTATAGTCCAGCTAATTTTGAATTCTCTATCGAATGAGCCCAAGATCGTTCAAATTGGCCAACTTTAACTGCCACGATTTTGATTTATTATTAATTTAATTATAATTAATTTTCCAAATTCAAATGTATTTCTACAATAGTAAGAAATTTAATTTAGATTAGCTACATAACAGAGTAATAAAAATGATGTCTTTCATGAAAATTGGATATTGTTGAGGAATAATTATCGTAAAAACCCATTATATCAAAATAATTATCCTGAAACAATATAAAAGAACAACGATATTGTGAAAATTTAGGGGATATAACTTAGACTAGCCGATAACATTTATTTTGTTTGAAATTAATAAATGATTATTCGCGAAATATAATTTAAATTACATAAGGCAACTCGATTCCTTCGAATTCAATAATATCAAATGAAAATTCTACAAATTAAAACACTAAGTAATTTAGGGGTTTTGGGGTTTAATTATTTAACTTGTAATCCTGTCATTTTAATAATGCATATAGTAAGTTTTTAGATAATTTAGAGAAGCAATAAATATAAATGTCCATTCACTTTATAATAATAAAACAATTTATATAGTAACTAGAAAGGGTAAAGATTTAAAATGAATTTACTTATGCACAATTTTTTGAAAAAATACGTTTACTTAAATGCTAAAAACCAAAAATTTAAGGAATCTGAATTTCTCAAGAAAAGAATTAAATTTTAAATTTTATATTTTAATCCAGTTATGAGGAAAAATATTCATATAATTTGTTTTTAGAACTTTTGAGTAAATGGAAATGATGAAGCCTTTGTATGATTTAATGATTTATGCTTTAGTTCCAATTTTAAATAAGAAAATATACAGTTCAATCAAAACAAAATATTTTCCGAATATAAAATATTAAATTTTTTAAAATCAATTATACTTTACAGGATATTAATGGAAGAAAGTTCCATAGCCTGGAAAAATGCTATGGTTGGTATTATAATGTTCACAATTTTTAATTTATTTAAGTACATCAGCAAATATTTGAATAAAAATATTTATTACATATATATATATATATATATAAATATAAATAAAAATTAATAATATAATATAAAAACTTTCGAAGTTTAAATACATTTTAATTTTAGTTTCACACAATTATTCTTACATTTTAAACATATCTATTAAAAAATTTTAGCTTAAGGTGAAAATTATAAATGATTTTCAAAAATAAAAATTATCATTTCACTATTATTTTAATAGATATAATGTAGGATACAATTAAATTTGGAAATTAATAATAAGTATATTAAAAATTTTGGCAGCTAAAGTTGATCAATTTAAATGATCTTGGGCTTTTCGATAGAGAATTTAAATTAGCTGCACATTGTCAATGGCGGTATTATTTTATGACATCGTTAGAAGGAGAAATCTTAACTTTAATGTGAGGGTATAATTAAATGAATAAAACGGATTTTTTAAAGTTGAGTTTTTTCATTTCAGTTTTGTGATAGAATAATATAGCCAATGACAAAGTTCAGCTAATTTAAATTCTCTATCGAATAAGCCCAAGATCATTTAAATTAATATACTTTAACTGACAAGAATTTTAAATATATAATTATAATTAGTTTTACAAACTCGAGTGTATTCCTACAATAATAAATAACTACCAACGATTTAATACAAATTGCTTTCAAATCATATTGCCTAAAATTATATTTAAGTTATTTATACAAAATTTAAATTCTAAAATAACCATTATATTTTAATTATTTTGATATTTGGAATTAGTCTTATTGAATTTTATATTTACTTTATATTATTTGAAAAGATATCATAATACACTTCATTGCTTCCTTATGATATAAAGATTTTAATTTTTTAAAATAAAATAATACTAAAATTTGATATGTATGGCTATTGTTTGCTCAAAGAAATTAGTATTCATTTCTCCTGATTGATATAAGCCTAATACAAGTTTATCTTATCTTTTTTTTAAGTTTATAAAAATATAATATTGAAATGATTTATTTTAGTTTAGTAATTTCTATGCTCTAAAATCTATTTATTGGACAGTACTTAACTTTTGCATGGTACTAAGGTGCCATGGTATAAATTTTAATCTTTATAATGTACATTAGTCACTGGAGTAGTGTATATGGATTTTGGAATTTACCACCAGATTGCTATATTCACTTGGCTTTGGGATTTTCAATTATTATAATACTAATAAGAGCTAAGGAAATTAGAGACAGAGAGAATTTTAAGACTTTGAAAAGAGTTGAGAAATACAAGAGAAAACTAAATTAAATTTTATAAAAAGTTTAAGAAGGCATCATAATTATCTAAATTTATTTTTATTGTATCATAAATGGGGGTTGAATTAATACTGATATATTAAATAAGTAAAAATAATTGAATTAAGTTATTGTCTTAAATTTATTCGATATCAAATTAATTAAACGCTGTATTTTAATTTAGCAATATTTTTTATTTTCAACTTTATATTAAAGTAATTTTACATAAATTGAAAGACTCTATGTAAATTTTATTCTCTTTAATAAATTATACATCTTTTTAAAGATATAAACTTAACATTCATGTAAAGTCTAAATTTTTTATATTCTCAATTAAATAATTTATAAATCTTATCATTGAATAATTTTAATTTAATCTATATTTCTTTTTTATCATTGTACTTTAGATTGCCCAAATATTTCGTGTTTTATCGTAATTAAATCATAATTTTTAATGTATTCTAATTATCGAAGATAAATCAGAAAGTGATAAGATAAAATTTATAAATGCAGCAAGTCTCAGAATATAAAATTATAATTTGAGTTTATTTAATAGTAAAATTATAATATTTTTTATTTTTATAGAATTCTTGGAATTAACGAAAGTAATTCTCCTTCCAGTAGTTAAAATTAGGAATGTTTGAACTCAGATCATGATAAAAGCAATTAAAATGCGATGAATTCATTAATTTCACAAGTATTTAAGAATATTCAAGTTGTAGAAGAATTCTAGAATAAGTATTGCTATAAAAGTTATTGGGTCAATTAGATTTTAGAATTTAACTAATAATTATTTATTATTATTTCCAATCTAGATATCTGGATTTTTCAATATAAAATTCAAAATAAACTTTTGAACTTAAATAACTATTAAATTTACAATTTTATCTCTTTAAGAATAGATAATAATTAATATTCAAAATTTGCATTTTCACAGATAATAGAGGAACATGATTAAAGTAAATTAATTTTGCTTATTTAATTGTAGAAAATTAGTGAATAAGTTTGAAAATTTTATATAAACCGTAGTTTGTAGTGTTTTGGACAACTCTAATTGCCTTAGTTTTTAATATTTAAGCAAATTTTTAATTAAAATTTCTCAATTAACTATTAATTTAACAGTAAAAACGTTCTTTATTTAATTATTATGAATATTTACACTTATCATAATTTCATAATTTCTCATAAGAAAATATAAAACATATATTAAGCTTTGTTCTCTCCAGAATTTCGAGCAATATATAAATAATACAAGAGCAACAATTCAGCATTAAGAAAGAGAACATTATTCTTAAAAATTCAAATATTTCTTGAAATTGTTACCTAATAGCATCTCTATAGAAATGAATTTAATACATATTCAAAACCCCAAAACCCCTTAATGAGGTTTATAAGTGCTTTGATTTGTAGAGAATTTTTTAGGGGTTGGGGTTATTAATAGGTTTTAATGTGAAATTTATAGTAAATGTATTTAATTGAATCACTCAAAATGCACCTTAGGATCATGTGGGAGAGGTCTGAAGTTTATCTTACTTAACAACAACTCTATCTACTCTATTGATATGTCTGATCTTGAATTTGATTTAATTATTATTACTCTGCCATTTGTTTTATTGATTGAGATACTCTTGTTTTGTCAATAAATTGCTTTATTTTTTGTTTAGCATCCTTCTCACATCTTGTAAAGTAGTATTCATTGCGAGGCATATCGCACTCTATTATTATTATTATTGCTGCTAATGCCCACACATCCCATTAAAAGTCACCATCTCTCCAGTCTTCCCTTTCTGGATAGTACCCTTGAGTTCCCATTACAGTTCCAAGCCTTGATACTTCCACTCTT
>ARYC01005823.1:0-29429 GCA_000711775.1 Oxytricha trifallax | reverse complement strand
GCAAGACTATCGAATTTTTGTTCATTTGTGAGTTGACTTTCAAAAGTTCTTGGACACTATATCAACTGCACTTATAATACATAATTGGCTTCAATAAATATTTGATTGAAAAGATTGATGCCAAATAAAAAAAAAGGTGCTGTGGAATAGTACCTACGAATGCACCTTAAAAGATAGAGCGCAATGCAATCTTGAAGACTATGAAATTTTGGTTCATTTGTGAGTTGACTTTCAAAAGTTCTTGGACACTATATCAACTGCACTTATAATACATAGCTTCAATAAATATTTGAGTGAAAAGTTTGATGCCAAATATAAAAGAAGGTGCTGTGGAATAGTACCTACGAATGCACCTTAAAAGATAGAGCGCAATGCAATCTGCAAGACTATGTAATTTTGGTTCATTTGTGAGTTGACTTTCAAAAGTTCTTGGACACTATATCAACTGCACTTATAATACATAATTGGCTTCAATAAATATTTGAGTGAAATGTTTGATGCCAAATTAAAAAAAAAGTGCTGTGGAATAGTACCTACGAATGCACCTTAAATGATAGAGCGCAATGCAATCTGCAAGACTATAAAATTTTGGTTCATTTGTAAGTTGACTTTCAAAAGTTCTTGGATACTATATCAACTGCACTTATAATACATAGTTGGCTTCAATAAATATTTGAGTGAAATGTTTGATGCCAAATACAAAAAAGGTGCTGTGGAATAGTACCTACGAATGCACCTTAAATGATAGAGCGCAATGCAATCTGCAAGACTATGAAATTTTGGTTCATTTGTGAGTTTACTTTCAAAAGTTCTTGGACACTATATCAACTGCACTTATAATACATAATTGGCTACAATAAATATTTGAGTGAAATGTTTGATGCCAAATAAAAAAAAAGGTGCTGTGGAATAGTACCTACGAATCACCAAAAAAGATAGAGAGCGATGCAATCGGCAAGGAAATGAAATTTTGGTGTATTAGTGAGTTGACTTTCAAAAGTTCTTGGACACTATATCAACTGCACTTATAATACATAATTGGCTTCAATAAATATTTGAGTGAAAAGTTTGATGCCAAATATAAAAGAAGGTGCTGTGGAATAGTACCTACGAATGCACCTTAAAAGATAGAGCGCAATGCAATCTGCAAGACTATGTAATTTTGGTTCATTTGTGAGTTGACTTTCAAAAGTTCTTGGACACTATATATCAACTGCACTTATAATACATAATTGGCTTCAATAAATATTTGAGTGAAAAGTTTGATGCCAAATATAAAAGAAGGTGCTGTGGAATAGTACCTACGAATGCACCTTAAAAGATAGAGCGCAATGCAATCTGCAAGACTATGTAATTTTGGTTCATTTGTGAGTTGACTTTCAAAAGTTCTTGGACACTATATCAACTGCACACATAGCACATAATTGGCTTTAATAAATATTTTATGGAAATACTCTTCTCTATATATAACATAATATTTTTCTATTTTCAAAAAGATATTTGCTACTTTTGTAGAAGAGAAAAAGATTCAAAGCAAAGAATCCTGTTGTATATAAAGCTTTATTTTATAATAGATTATAGAAAGATACTTTTGAGCAAATTATTTTGAAACTAAACAACTGAGCAGATCATATTTTCGTATATATATTTTGTGGTTTGGTGTTTTTTAGTTTAATAAGTTTCGTCATTATGCTTTGGTACTGTTGAGTTAATTTTTAAAATTTAACATCTTTAATACACACTACTTTACATATAATTTATACCCTAATCCCCTACTTAACTTCTATTTAAACCTAATATAGTACGCACTTATATTCTATTTTTATCAATCAAAAACTTAATCATACTACTGAAAGGGTTTTTGGGTTTTGACTTAAACTAGTCATTTCTAATTTTTAGAAAAGGGGAAATCAAAGATATTTTGCAGTTTCATAAGGCAAAGTCAGTCATGTTCAGTTCAAGGGTACTCACAAAAACTGAGGAATATTTACGAATTTATTTAAACAAATGTTCCTAATAGACTAAATTTTGAAATATTCGCCCTGAAAAATAATATAAGTAAGGGTTATATCATCTTTGTAAACAGACTAAGTTAAGTGAGCATGTTTATTATGACTATTTGTGTGTTTTATATAAAGGTCTTATTTAAAATAATTAATTAAAAGTTTAAATTACATTCATATTGAATGGTCTTGAGGACTTTTCTCTTTTTATACATTATTCGAATAAAAACACTGAAATCATGCAATTTCAAGTGATGGTCACGTGGTCAAAGTCATGGTCACGGTCATGGATTCGAGGACGCCGAGGGTAGTGACCATGTAAATAGTGATTTGAGGAGTGGTCGTGAGTCTCTGCTCTAAATACAATAAAATTTTATTATAAATTTACAGATAAAGTTTAATTATTACATATATAATATTTTTTATTTAAGAGCTATAATTATATTTAACATAATTTTCAGCACGATAAGTTGGGGGGGTTTATTACTTCATTGAGATATTGTTATAAGAAAAATAATATTAAGGAAAAATAAATTCTCAAAATAATTGGTAAAAATATAAATATCCTGGTGATTTTAAAAATAAATTAAATTACTTCAATAGTTATAATGTTTAACACTCAATAATAAAATTTAAATTTGATTCACATATTTAATACAAATATAGAAAAATTGTCGATCATTTCTCTGGTGTCTTATATTTTTAAATTTTTAGAAATTAAATATACATTTAATATTTGCTTGATTATTACCTTTAAAAATATCTTATTAAATTAAATGACTTATTTAATTTAACTAAGTAAATAAACTTCAATTTATTTTATCAAAAAGAGTAATTAATATCAATTCTCAAACTATTTAACTGATTAATTTCAATTTTTTATTTAAAATAAGTTAATATAATAATTTTGATTCCTAAAGATTATGAAATGTATATATGCAAAATTAAAGAAATTACTTTTATTTTCAGAGAATAGTTAAATATTCAAAAATAGTGATTAATTATTTATTTAGATGATACATTTTTTTAATTAATTATGTTAGTGAAAAGTGTAAAAGAGAATAAATTTGAAATCTGTGAAATGATCTATGATCTTAATAATAGATATTAACAAATATTAGGATGTAATTAGATGTTTAATTAAAAGATAAATATTAAAGTGAATACATTTTATTAAGGGAATAACTATTGGATAGAAAATGTGAAATGTTATCAAAGAATAATTGCATTAGTATATTAAAGTTAAATAATCTAAAAAGTAATTTAATTTTTATACACGAACTAAGTCAAAGATATAAATTTGGACTAAGCTTATTGATTTTATTAATTTTTTTTAAAAAATATTAATATAGCATTTCTAAGTTTATCGATTTGGGGAAATTAATTAAAATTAAATTAATTAAATATTAAAATATTGGCAGTTATCAAATCCAAAGTCACTCAAAATTCAAATCTGAGTCGATTCTACGGTAGATCCCGCAATTTTAGCTGGACTTTACTATTGCCAATATTATTGAATCATCCCAGGAAGCGAGATATTTTGATTTTGAGCTAACTCCCAAAAATAGTATAATGGGTTTTTCTCGCTTGGGAGAGGAGATAAGATCATTATAGCAATAACAACCACCGTCTCATTTTTAATGCGCTATCCAGAGAGTATAATATTGTTAAGGTTTGGAGACATTTTCTAAAAACATAACTGAAGGTAATTAATAATTAATTAATTTTAATTTTAAATCATTTTCCCAAATCGAATGTATTCCTACAATAATAATGATCAACTTAAATATTCGAATTTTCTCTAAATATATATATTAATAAAAAAATGGACTGAGTCTTAGAGGAAAATGATGTCTTAATTACTCACGTAATATTTGTAATATCAATTGTTTAATACAAAGATATATTGTTATAATATTATTTATATATTTTTCCATTAATTACACTGTCAATAATTGATATTAATATGTTTTAATTGAGTATAGCACTTTAAATATGCCTATAATTTGTATACTATACTATTAAATATAGTTAAATTCAATATTCCTAATATTTTAAATGAGAATTATTAATACATGTAAAGTCTTTACTAAAACAGTATGTTAGAAAAAAAAGGCAAGGAGTGATAAAAATATTATTGCTAAAATAGAATTGAAATGGGAAAATTAGATAATAGTGATCCACAAAAATTCAAATCATCAAATATGTGATGTTAACTTGTGTTATAGAATAATAGAGAGCCTTTTAAATCAAATTATTAAACGAATAAACGTAATTAGAGCCTAATGTTTAACTGT
The DNA here is from genome assembly GCA_000711775.1 of Oxytricha trifallax. Lineage (NCBI taxonomy): Eukaryota > Ciliophora > Spirotrichea > Sporadotrichida > Oxytrichidae > Oxytricha > Oxytricha trifallax. The sequence continues at coordinate 25,129 of ARYC01005823.1, read as the reverse complement.
TTACTGTTAAATTTCAAATTATAATAATTATTTTAATATTAAAAAGTTTGATCAAGTTTATTAAAAGTATTAAACATTTAAACAAGTAAACAATCAGTACTTGGCATGTTTACCTGCTCGTCAGTGGTACTGAAGCCACTATTAGATGATAGCAGATCTAGCAATTAAACGAATAAACATTAGCCAGATTAGTTGCGTATCTGTTTATTTTTGAGTAAACATTTACACAGATAAACATAACGAAAAACTTTGGTTTAATTGTTTGTTAGTGAATTAGGTTTTAAACTTATTTATTAATAAATTAAATATTTAGGTCAATGTCACATTGATAACTACAAGTACTATCGCTCTATGCACTCTCTGTAACCTTACTGATATAAGACAGATGGGAGACACAAACTATAACTTCAATACTCTATTTGTACTCCAGTTGTTGCTGGAGTAACCATTCGTTTATTGGAAGAACTTGGAAACTGATTTGAGGTTAGCGAGGCCATCAATTTCCCATACTCAGATATATTATGATGAAGTTACCAAGCGGTTCTTTATGGTCGTCAATATTGTGGCAAATCATGGTGGCTTGTACAGGCTCTATTTCACCAGCTAAAAGTACAGTGGTTTCAAGATTCTTTAAAAGATGGGGATTACGGCTGTAAGCTTTGCTAAATCTAGTGAGGCACACTTATTCAAGTTGCACCCATAACTGCAAATAATCTATGGTGACGAGAATCAATTCATGACTTATTCTTGCAAGAGCTCCCTAAACCAATCGTTTCAATCAATTGTCAAGAGCTCGGCCAATCCAAAAGACCTCATGCTTATAGAATTCATCTAAGGCTATCTTGAAGGTGAGCATAAGAGTGTTTAAGAATTCTACTGCAATCACAGCAGTGATGTCAAATCATTGATTCTATTAGCGCAGTTAGAGTAGAAAATGAAATAGCACGCGCGATTGATTAAAGACTCAAATCTAATCAAGATGGAATACACACCTCCTGCTAAATCGCTGTAAGAGTACTTATTGAAGAAGGAATCGGGAAAGGAGAGAGTATTAGGATGGACGCTGGCAGAATTTCAGACATTAGGATATGGAGAGGTCGTGGATGCCTTGTACAACATAATTGTAAGGAAGAAGCATTAGAAAATGAATGGATTGTGGATAGTGGGACCAACGAACACTGGGAAGACAACAATTGCAGAAATGTTAAAGGAAATCTTCATTTGCGATATACTAGAAGATGGAGTCTCTCATTTCTTTGTGAAGGCTGTTTAAGTAGATGTCGCGCCATAGATAACCATGATGGATGAGATGAATCATTTGCACTTTTTTGGAAAGAAATAGAACATAGCAAGGATGAAGAAGTTCATCGAAGACAGAGGATACGCAATTGACAATAAATATGGAGAGACTCAAATGGCTTTCAAGAATACAGCAGTGGTGATAACGACTAACGACCTGCCATTTGAAGAGATGAGCAAAGTGGATCGGGACGCATTTATGGAGAGACTACAATTTGTAAACTGGCGATACAATCGCACCAGAGAGAAGAGCCATTCCCATTCAATGCGGTTGATTTGGCCAGACATCTTTACAGGAGATTCATAGATGACAGCAAGGCAGACGACACCTAGGCACACTCGGAGTGTGAGGACAACATAGAAGCAGGCCCAGAGCAGGATGATCAACGATCACGTTCATCTACGATGTCTCTTAGTTGATTATATATAAAGATTGCATTTAAAACCTAATTCACTAATAAACAATTAAACCAAAGTTTTTCGTTTTGTTTATCTGTTTAAATGTTTACTCAAAAATAAACAGATACGCAACTAATCTGGCTAATGTTTATTCGTTTAATTGCTAGATCTGCTATCATCTAATAGTGGCTTCAGTACCAATGACTAGTAGGTAAACATGCTAAGTACTGATTGTTTACTTGTTTAAATGTTTAATACTTTTAATAAACTTGATCAAACTTTTTAATATTAAAATAATTATTATAATTTAAAATTAAACAGTAAACAGTTAAACATTAGGCTCTAATTACGTTTATTCGTTTAGTAATTTGATTTAAAAGGCTCTCTATTACATGACAGTTACTAATTATGATGATTTGAATTTTGATTAATTTATCTAATTTTCCCATTTCAATTCTATTTTAGCAATATTGTAAATTATATGTCAATAAAATTATTTGGGTTTTATTGTTTGACTATTTAATTGTTATTATTTTCATTATATAAATAAGTTATTCAATTTATATCAAATCAAATTATTTATCAAATTTAAATTTAAAAATGTATTTCTATTTGGGGTAATGAAATCTTTTCTATACATTAGTAAAAATATCCTAATATTTGTTTATTAAAATGCATATTCTATAAACAAAATATAAAAAATTTATAATCACCTTGAATTATGATATTTTTCAATTGAAAATTATATGATTTAAAGTTAAATTTAAATTTTATAAAAGTAACTATTAATAAATATATAAATTATTAGAAAAATAGTATTTTGTCACGCTAATTTATTCAAAGTTGAGGTATGGAAAATATTAAAATTATTATAGCAAAACAAATGGGCATTTAAATAATCATATTATTACCATTTGCATGTTATGTGTCAAAATTCTTACTAACCAATTAATTATCATTAAAATAATAAATAAAAATGCCTATAAGTCAATTAATAAAGTTACTCTTAATATTATTTAAACTAATGATATCAATTATAATTATAATTAGGAATAAAATAAGCTATGATTAATTAAGTAAGTATTTGTAAGAGCAGAATTAAGAAGAAATTGATTTGAAAAAAAAACAGTTATTTTATATTGCTAAAAATACAAGTAAAAATGAAAAATATTGAAAAATTGCAAGGAAATATCATAAATTGTTTAAATTATAAATAGTATGAAATAAATCTTTATTTAAAACAAACTTTTTATTCACATTTGAATAATTTCAAAATTAAAAAGAATGCTAAAAACTCAAGATGCTTATTTGTTTTAGTATTATTAAATTTGTGTTGCTTGAACCTTTTAAGGAATGTCATAAGAATTGCAAATTGTAAGTATATTAATTTGTAAGTGTATTAATTTATAAAATATTGCCAATTATCAATCTATTTAAAACAGTAACTAAGTTAAGCTATATTATTTTAATTAAACTTCATAGTACATAATTGAAGTTAAGATATAATATAAGAAGGTAATAATGGTTAGCGAAGGAATTGTTTTTTACCAATCAAAATCAAAATAATTAAATAAACGTCAATCTCTCTTGGCTTCATTCCTTCTTTATTATTATATTTATTAAACTTATAAATAGCTGTTTGGTAATAATGGTTAATTAATTAATTTCTTTACTCTTTTGAATTAGCAACTCAATATCTAATAAAAAATAACTAGCAAATCTTTCTGATTGCTTTGTCTATCTCTCCAAAATCTTTAACTATGATGAAGAATACTATGTTTTAATCAATTTCCTATGCATATTTGGCATTAAGCAGCTGCAAATTAAATTTGCTGAATTCTAACATGATGTAGTTTGTGATCCCCTAGTTCAAATTCAAATTATTCTTTCAGTTAAATAATATAGTCTACAGATCGTTTTGATACATAAAAATGAGCTGATTTAATATAAGATTTATTGCTATTTAAAAAAAACAATAATTTTAGTCTTTAGTGAAAATAAATTCTAGAGGTCATAAAATCTCTATTTCCCGCTCAAAAATTAAGATATTAATTTAAAGATTTAACTAGTCACTCTTTTGGCGAATAAATTTCAGAGAATCAATTTCATAAACCTCAATTGATGAGATAATTCTATTTACACCCTTTATTCTTTCACTCATTATGATAGATTAATAAATAATTCGATTATTGATTTTCAAATTATAGTTGTATGTAGAAAATTCGGTGCTACACTATTAAAATAAATTTTTAATATTGTAGGAATATATTCGATTTGGGAAAATAAATTAAAATTAAAATTAATTAATTATTAATCACCTTCAGTTATGTTTTTGGAAAATGTATCCAAACCCTGACAATATTATACTCTCTGGATAGCGCATTAAAAATAAGACGGTGGTTGTTATTGCTAAAATCATTTTATCTCTTCTCCCAAGCGAGAAAAACACCTTTTACTATTTTTGGGAGTTAGCTCAAAATCAAAATATCTCGCTTCCTCGGATGATTCAAGAATATTGCCAATAGTAAAGTCCAGCTAAAATTGCGGGATCTACCGTAGAATCGACTCAGATTTGAATTTTGAGTCACTTTAGATTTCATAACTGCCATGATTTTAATATTTAATTAAATTCATTTTAATTCATTTTCCCAAATCGAATGTATTCCTACAATAATGATATAATATTAATGTTAAATGCTAAATTTCTTAGTTTGTATTTTTAAGTAATAAAATAAGCTGAAATAAAAGCAAATTAATTTTGTGTAATTATTCAGTTATTTAAACAAAATAAATCAGCAAGAGATTAGAAGATGAACACTTAGCAATAGCAACTACAACATATAATTTTTTATTAAAGATTCAAGGTGCTTAAATATTAGACCTTTTTTAACTTGAGATCCATTAAATAAATTTAGAAAAACAATACCATGAAAATCATGCATAATGTAGAATTTATGAAAAATTTGGTAAAAAATTAAAATTCTATTCAATTCCTTCAGTGTTAACTTAGTGGTTTATAACCCACTAGATAGCATTCATGATTTATAATTTGAAAAATATAGTGAATTAATAATTTAATTTGATTTGATCAGAATACTTATTATAATTAACAAAAATGGAAATATCTAAAAAAACATCTTGTCTTCTTCATCATCGTCATCGTCCTCATCTTCATGCATTTTTACAGTTTCTTTTTCCCCTCTCTGTGTGTCCCTGCGAAGCACCGACCTTGTGGCACCAGTAGTCTTACCAGGTAGGACCACTATAAAAAAAAAATTTAAGATATACTTTTTGTAACTTACATTTTATGTGAGTGCTGTTGGTCCACCTGCTTCTGATCTATACGAATACTTTTTAATATATTAAGTTTTTGATTATAATTATTAATTTCCTATTATAAATCATAATTCCTATCGACTAATTAATATTTATCCAATTTTTAAACATTAATTTTTAAAGTTAATTTAAATATAAAATATATTAAATAAAATATAAAAGTTACCATATTTCTATATAAGTATAAAATTTACCTAAGAGTTCAATACTATACTTGATAAAATACAAATACTATATAAAGTATTCAATATTTTTTATTCATTTCATTATTTTAGATATGTGGAGAGAATTTACATTCGAATCAACTCTTTTCAACAACAATTCTCATTAATTAAATTATTTCTTGAAAATATATAGTTGTTTTTTTGTTTAAATTATCAGGTTTAATAATTCCAAAATTTGAAAATCAGGTTTTTGTTTCATTAATAATTGTAAGACGATGAATGAGGAAATATATTTGTCAAATAATATCTGAAAATGTAGAATATTTATAAAATACTTCACTCTCTTATAAGAACTGTAATACAAGCGTCACATTTGTAGATTTGCCAGTTTTCAACTTCTTGACTTCCCTCTTTAAACATTTCGGAGCTAACCCAATTATAAAGATAGAAAGCTACAATAGAACTATTAAAAATAACTAAGGTAATTATTTGAATTGAACTAAAATAATAAATATATAATTATTCCTGCAATTGAAGATAGTAATAGAAGATGAAGTCACTGAGAATTCTGCACTTGCATAGTATCGCTTAACACTGGAAACAATTTTAACAGTCTTTGCCTTGCCTAGATATTAACAATGCAATTTCTTATTTTAAATAAGACTAAGTGATAACATAAAATCAAAGTCAGATTGGTGCAACAGTATAGTGAATAATTTACCAATCAAAATAATGGTTTAATTCAGTTAAGTACTTTAAACATATTACTTTTTTAAATAAAAGTATAGTTGTATATTACTAATGTTATATTTATATAAAATCAAATCCCTTAAAGTAATGACATCTGAATGATTGCAAAATCAACTTTAGACTAATTCTGATTGATGCGAGTGTAAACTAATCTACTCTGGAGCACACAGATAATTAAATTAGAGGAATCTTGCGAGTGAAAGCTAATCAATAGGATGCCTGAACTCAAGCATTGATTCTTGAAAGATTAAAACACTTAAACATGCTTTGATGCTCTCTCAAAGAGAAGAAAGAAAAGAAATACAAAGTCATATAATAATAATAATAATAATAATAATAATAATAATAATAAGAAACAAACAATTCAATAAATTAGTGTAATATATCTAAACAAGCGATTTAAAATGAGTCTCTAAGTTTCATAAATTATCATTGCAAAGTATTATTGATATTTGAGATATAATGTAAAGATTTAATGCATATTAGATATTGTAACGACAAATATTTTTATTTTAAAATATATATTTGTCAATTTACTACAAGGTATCAATTAAACTTCTTATTTTATCTTGAAATCCTTGACAACTATATCTTTTTTATTGAGCATAAAAGGATGGCATTTTTCTTGCAGCAATCATCAACAAATTGTCACAATATCCTCAATGCGAAATGGGTCTTGAGAATATTTTAAATTTAAAGATATACTAATTGTATTAATGTATCTCCCATGCATTTTAATCTGAACTGGTAAAACTACTAAGAAACTGTGATAGCTGCTGGAAACCAGCAAGCATCTTAAATAAATGTGATGTATAAACTTAACATTACCTCAATGCTCCTTGTTCGATGTTTTTAATCGTTATGATCATATGCCTACTCGCGAAATTCTTGTTTTCCATTCAAATTCATTGATGGGTTTCAATAAGTTTATCCTTAGTCATTTACTAATTGTTTTTTTGATTTAAATTATAGCACTTTTTGATTTTTAAATAACTAAAAAATTAAATTAATTGGGAAAGTTTATGAGTTTATAAAATTAATGCATATAATTCATCTTTTGAATCATTCTATATTGCTATCATATATATTTTATTTATTGAGTTTATACTTTAAATCTTGTATGCCTCACAAAAGAGATTCAGTTTTATCATTTCCTTAACTATATTGGTTGTTTTAATTTTACTCTATTTAATCGTTCTAAAAAGGAATTAGGATTGTTACTTAAATCTAATTTACAAAAATGAATAAATTTAAAAATTGGCGTACTTATATATAAATTTTATTATATAAGATCAGTCTTTAATTCAAACAATTGTACAAGCAGATAATCGGATGTCGTAATTGCATTGATTTTTAATAAAACTTCAATTTATAAATTTTGATGAAGAACTTAATTGAATTAAAATAATCAATAAAAATTATAACCTGTATTTGTTAATGTAATTAAATCAAATTATTTAAATTAATACACTATGTTATCAATACTTATTTATTCTTATAGCATTCATTCATATACTATTCGAGGTTATTTTTCTTGACATTTTAAGATAAATTATTACCTGCTTGCACCTTAATTAATTCAAGCTTTATCTTGCTTTTGATATTTAAAGCCAACTGATTTTTATCTATTATTTACCACTTAGTGTTTGATTGTGCATTTATGTATATAATTGTAAGCTGAGACTTTTCCATTCAACTGCTTATCAACACTGATTTACTAATTGATAAAATATATATTAAAAAATTAAAACAATTTATTGCATATTAAATTATAATTAATATTATAATCTATATATTTATAGTGTTAATGACTTTCTTTATTTTAATTTATAAAGAAGTTCTAGTCATCTAATTTATATGACTTACTAGATTTTAAATTATTGATTTATTCAATAAAGAAACTTTATTTTATGTTTATCCTTAAGTTATTTGACTCAAGGAAGAAGTATCAATGTTTATGTTTAAAAAATTAAATAAATCAATGACAAGTCTTTATTGTAATAGATTAATGAAGCAATAAATATAATCACACAGCCGACTAAATTCTTGATATGTCACTCCCTCTCCTTCATTATGCAGATATTATTTGGTATATCTACTGACATTGTGTTGTTTACCTGTTATAGTTTGATTACACAATGCAAACTCATGTTGAGGTTCACAATCAAAGGCATAAACATGCCACATTAATCAGATTGAAAGTATTAAAAATAATGTTAAAAATCTAACTATATATTTTTGAATTTTGTATTTAATTATTATTATAATTTTAAGAAATTTCGTTATAAATAAATTCATTTAATAAATGTATATATAAATAATATGAAATTATAAGGTATGAGAGTTGAGAGCACGAAATAAGAACAGGTGTGTATTGGAGATGAAGCAAATGATGTTAATATGAATTCTGCTGCATATTTTAAACATGGTTCATTCAGTCGCTTTGGTTATGCGTTTTATTAGTGTTAATTATTTCCTCTTTGCTGGTGTCACTCGAACATCTATCTCAAACTGCGACTAAGAAAGAAATAAGCAAGTCAAACAATTAAAGAAGATAATATTTTTGTGTTTTAATATTGGTAAGAGTAAATTATTGAATATTGGTTGCAATAAATAAATGAAATATCAAAGAAAAGAAATATTATGTATTATTTATTAATTAAAATAATTTCAATAAGGTATTATTAACATTAGAATTGGCTTTACAGATAGGATAAGAATTTTAAAAAATTAGAATTATCAAACTAATATTACCTTAAATAATATTACGATTAAAATTGTTCGAGTTTTAAAGAATTTGAAATCATAGTTTCTAATAAGTACATGAAGGAGAGATTCCTAAACTCTAATCAGTTTATGAATCAGGCTTCTGCTTGCTCAAGAGCCTCAGGTTATCGATTAAGAAGAGCGCGAGCACGCAAATGATTTGCCCCATGTAAATGCTCGAGAGATGTATGGCCAGGATCTGCGCATAGCAGCGTAGTTATTTCCTATTAACAAATTAAAATTTACTTCGCTGAAACTGGCAGGATGATGTTGTTAGTAGATTGATTCTAAGAAACAAGATGGAAGCTAATAGCTATTGAAAAACTCCATTGGTGTATTTATTTATATAAAAAAAGACAATCGAATTAAAACTGGGAATTATCAATTTTTTGAAAGTTATTTTATAAATTTTATTTATAAAATTACCTGAGTTAATTCAATAATCTTAACTTCATTCTTAATTTAAATACTTATTCAAGATAAAATTGTGTCTCAGATATCATAAAATTCTTTTCACTATCATCAATAGAGCTTGACATGCCAGTCTAAATAACAATCCTTAATGCATATATAGATACAATAATTGCTCTTGAAGAAAGAATTTTCAATATATGGAATAATTTTTTACTGTCATTATTACCACTCATAAAATATCTGAAAAACATTAAGTCTAAAAATAATAAAAATGATGAAAATAAAATTGAGCTGCATGTAAAATTTTACAAAATAAACTTTGCAAAAAAATGAAATTTTAAATGAGAACTTGATTGAAAGTAATATTTGAAATATAAAAATATAGAAAGTTTAAATGTTATCTTAATTTTGTGATTGTGAGGATGACGACGATGATGAAGACGATGAAGAGGAAAAATTGAAAATATCCAAATTTGAGGCTCATCTTTGCCCTTCAATGAAATGTGCTTGGCCGAACTGTACAATAACGGCGCACCACTAGTCATAAAATAAATGGTAAGTAGATGGCTCTCCTCTTTGCATGTTTTGATGCTTGAAGAAAAGAGAAGGCAATATAAATATCTATATAAAAATACATACTAAATATTAAAAATTAATTTATATATTTAATACACAAAATTACGATAAAATTACATTACCTTGAGTTGGCATTATTTTTATAATTAAGATCTCAAATAAATCTTTATTATTTTTAATTCCTATAAATACAACTAAATACGATTAATATTGAGAGATTTAAAACGAACATAAGAAATACTGAAAGTAAGGGTAGAGAAAAACATATAGAATTTTTTTTAAATAAAAGATCTTGAAAAATAAAATAAAAGAGAGAAAAAAATAATAATATATTTTATATTTTAAAGAATTTATTAAGATTTGGTCAGCAATAAAAAAAATGCAACAAAAGTAATCTGAATAAAAATATTTTATCTTTATCATAAAGCAAGTGTATTAAAAATGTTTCAGTGCTCAATAAATTTTTGTGTTCTATAATTCCCACTAATAAATAAATTCTACACCTTAATCGAGCCCTCAGCAACATGTAAAGCAAGAAAAAAGATTGTTGTTGCAAATTGAATGATTTTAAGAATTTAAATTATCTTAAAAAATAAATTACATTTTTGGGAATTTTGATATGAATTTTAATTTACTTTTTCGAAAAAATTATTTCGAAAACTTGAAAACTGGCATTTCATATATCCATATGACCTTAATGCTGTCAAATTTTGTAAAGAATTTAAAATAACTATTAGTTGTATTTTCTCAGACTTAAAAGATATGTCCTTGGCTGAATTAGGTAAAATTAAGAAAAGAATAATTTTGTTAAGAAATGTTAATAACAAATTACATATAGTCATCGGTTTAATGGTGTTATAATTGAATATAAATGTTATTAATTTTTTCCTACTGGTTTTAAATTATGTATATTTTCCGTGCCCTAACGACCCTAAAAAGCAAGAAAAAAGATTGTTGTTGGCAAAATCTTGACAACTCTAGAAACTTGCGTTCTGAAGGCCTTCCTGTACGGATCACTAGCTGCAGAATCGATTTTATACATCGAAAAAACAGCCGAAAATATCTACTCTAAATATTTAAATCTAGCGGGGATGAAAATTGAATCAGTATCAATAAATCTTAAAAGCGCGGAAAATTATCAGAAAAAAAGCTATTTTCAGCTAATTCCTATATAAACCTAACCTCTTCATTTTTTTGGTTTTGAGAGTCCCAAAAAATGGACAACAAAATTCAAGAGGTGACGTGAAATTAAGTGAACATACAAAATTAAAGGACTCCTGAATAAGAGTGTGACACCGAAAACCAGATTTATTATCATTTTAATTTATATTTAAACTTAATAAAAAGTAGCGATTTCGAAATTATTTGATTCGTATAAAATGGACTGAGCAAAATTAAGATTTAAACTTAGTAAAATTGACCTATAAAAAAAGTAAATTCAATTAATTAAGATTACAGAGTAATCTAAAAAGAATAAATCTCTTGGTTTCTTTATAAAATGTCAAAAATCAGGTTCATGAACAAACGATCAAAGTTTTTTTATTGCCAGGGTTAATGTTTAAAATAAACAAAATTGATTGTAAGGCTACCATAATCGTTTTGAGGTTATCAAAATTAATATCGTTCTATCAAATTATTTTGATAGTGCATTATCAACTTTGATACTGCATTTTAAACTTTAGTCCTCCATTTTCTTCTTTGATTTCTTTCATCATAAATTTGAAGATTTAATATATCCCTCCCATGAAATGAAATATAATTAAGTATACATACTAAATATAACCTTTCTCTAATTAAATTACATATGAACTTGTAATTGATATCAACTATCTATTATTTTATATGTTTTAATATTTAAATCTTAGTTAAGAAAGTATTAAATAATTTAATAGAGTCTAAAACAATTTCATAAGGTTTAAAGTCATTATTTTAAGTCTCAATGAAAACATCCCATAAATAATGATTCTGGTCATTTGGGTCTCGTTGCTAACGAATATAAATGCGTTTTGTCATATCTTAAAATGGCGTAGAGTTATAGAATTTTTGAGTTTTGTTGTAGGATTTGATTTGCACAAATGTTAAAAATCAAATTTTAGGGTTTTCAAGGGAAGAGTCACGGAAATTTTAAGAGTTGACCAGGAATTAAGCTTATCCACTAAATTTGAGCTCCTGAGTAAGAGTGCAACACCAGAACACAAGTTATATAGTCATTTTCATAAGTTAATGCGAGGTCATTTTGTCATTATTTGATTTTATTAAAATTTTGCAGAGGCCGAACCTTTCCCCCTAAATTTTCTTCTTCAAATTTATTTTTCCTAAAGATATCCGAAATTAATGATTCTGGTTAATTAGACCTCGCTTAGCTGATCAAGATATGAAATGCTTTTTTAAATACAATCAAACGCACAAAGTTGTAGACATATTGAGTTTTGTTTGAGGGATTGATGTGCAAGTATGTTAGATATTGTATTTTAGTAGTTTCAAGTCATCTGGATAGGGTCATGTGAGTTATTAAAGGTAAGCTGGAATAAAGTAAATTAACTAAATTAAGATTACAGAGTAATCTACAAAGAATATAACTCTTGGTTTCTTAATAAAATGTCAAAAATCAGGTTCATGAACGAACGATCAAAGTTTTTTTATTGCCAGGGTTAATGTTTAAAATATAGAAAATTGATTTAAGTGTTATATTTTAGGTATTTTATATTATTTATTAATTTCACATTTATTAATTTTTGCTTTATAAGGCAAAAGTGTTCAAGTTCTATTGATAATGTTTCTATATTTTATAATCTAATTTACCTTTTAAATGATTCATAACTAATTTAAGAATTTATTTTTTCAGGAAATTTCTTTCATAGTCTTTTAGCACTTATCATTTTTGTGTAAATATAAATTTCTCATTAAATAATACATTATTTTTCGCATTTTGATATAATTTATTATATCATGAAAATTATTTTGTTTAATAGTCTTTTGCTACGTCATTTATTTAAAGCGGAATGCAACTTAAAAAATGTGTAATGGATAGCTTTCTTTAATTTTTATAGAAGTGGATGTGTCTGTTGTTTTTCTATTAATAAAGATAATTTTTCCAAGTTTAATAAAGATTACTATTGATATGAGCATTCTGGTTTAATCTTTGATTCTGATTCACTTTGTTTTTTATTTAATATTAATAGTATTCAAATTTTGTCTTCTAAATTTTTTCCTCATATTCAGTATACACTGGCGGTTTTAAGTTCATTTTTCACCTCCATCTATTTCCCCTGTTTTGTTTTCTTTTTCGTGTTAATATTACTTTAATTTAATTAATTAAATACTATTGCTAAGGTGACAAAAACTCACCCCCTTAAGGTATACTTTTAAACGTGTTCTATGATAGAACTCGATATTTTGAGCAAACTATTCTTAAGGACTGATTGTGGCCGGCTTTTAGTTTTCGTTATATCACTTGCTTAGTCAAAATTTTATATTTAAATTCATAAAACTTGGCTTTGAATAAATTTTTTAATTTGTCTGAGAAACATCTAAATTAGCATAATCATATAAATTTCAGGTTTTGAGAAATTATTTTGAGTATAATATATTTTCTGAAATTTTCATCCAGATTTTGAGAATAAAAATCATCAGTTATCTTTATAAAAATTGATATCCTAATTAAAAATTTTTATAAAGATAACTGATGATTTTTATTCTCAAAATCTGGATGAAAATTTCAGAAAATATATTATACTCAAAATAATTTCTCAAAACCTGAAATTTATATGATTATGCTAATTTAGATGTTTCTCAGACAAATTAAAAAATTTATTCAAAGCCAAGTTTTATGAATTTAAATATAAAATTTTGACTAAGCAAGTGATATAACGAAAACTAAAAGCCGGCCATAATCAGTCCTTAAGAATAGTTTGCTCAAAATATCGAGTTCTATCATAGAACACGTTTAAAAGTATATCTTATTGGATGAGTCATCAGGTTTAAATTCTTTCAAAAATCTGTAATAATTATTAATACTTTAATAATAAAAACTATTTAAATGAGAGCCTTTTCAAACATAAGCGACAACTTTTTTTTGTATCAAAGCTATATTATTTATGAGAATTAGATTTGAAAAACCTAATTATTCGCCGAAATTTCACATGACATATAAATAAATTTCAAAAGTAGTTAAGTTATCAGAATATATAATCTGAGGAGTGTGCCTTGTTAGACTCTCCAACAAGGAAATTTACTTAAAAAGAAGACCTAAAATAGAGGAATTATTAACTAATCAATAATTATAATTTTTAATAACTCCAAAAAATGTAGCACATATCACTAGCTGATAGATTAAAGCAATTTAACTCTAAATTTTATAATAAGCCATTAAAATACTCAACAGTTTTAAACATTCTCAGAAATCATGGTGTAAAATTTATATAAGTAAAAAAGACTTATCACCTGACGTACCATATAAAAATGTCAATTGATGAATAAAGAGTGAAATAATTTTAAAGGCTTATAGTTGTTTAAAACTCAGGAATAAAATTTTTATATGTTGATGAAGTCGTCTTCAACGCTCACTCCCAAAAGTATAGGGCTTGGTCATAAAGTTATTAAAATGTTTATCTTGTACAATAAGGCATAAAAATTATTCCATTATTAGCGATTTTTTATATCACATAAGTTCAAGAAAATGAGAGCTTTCTTATAAATTATTGATCAATAAAAAAAGTTGACTTCTTATAATCTCTTCAGAATGTTCAGAGACTAAATTAAAATTCGAAGATTTGTTTATTTATGGGGAATTTATGAATTCACAAATCAAAAGAAGTTTTGAATTTGATAAAAAACTATAGATGGACCATAATTTAAAATGCCCCTTATTTATCACAGTTCGACAGTATTGAAGGTGCATTTTCAATAATTAAATGATATTATAAGGTTCAACTATAAAAGTTAAACTTTAAAATTTTTAACCAAAAGCATATAAGAATTGTAGAAGATGCAATATTAACAATAGAAAAGGAGAAATGATTAATTTAATTTAAAGATAATATAGAATGATGAGAGAATTTATTGATACTTATTTTTATACATGATAATAAATTTAATTTACTTTTTTAAGTAATTAATTTAAATTAAGGTCAAATATTAAATTTGTTACTTTTTTAATCTACTACCTCTTTCTATTGGCTTGATTAATTCTATTAAATTATCATTTTTTCTTCTTCTTAATTATTGTAATTTTATTGCAATTTAAAAATATTCCTTTTTTATGTCATTTAGCGTTTTGCATTCGATTATACTTTTAGCATAGATATTCCTTTGGCCTTCGACCCTACATTAAATTTGTAAATATTTATAATTATTTTACTAGAAAAAAATGATTCTTTTTGAATTGCTTTATAAATATCTTTCTTATTGCTATTTCTTATTGCTAAGAGTAGTCTACTTATTCAAGATTCCTTAGTGTATTCTGACTTTTTACTAATTCTTGTGTATATTCAGAAGCTAATGTTCCAACTATATTATTAAAGAAATCTCACTCTGGTAATTATTTTGAGTCTCTGTAATAATTGAGGTTTCTCATTATGTTTGAGTCACTTTTCACCTAGTTTAATATATTTTCAATTTTAAATTCAGGAAAGCGAGGTACTTCAATTATATTGATATCCTTTTATTTTATCAATAATTTTGAGCCTTACAAAAAAACTCTCAGAAATCTCATTGTTGTAGACTTATACCCAGGAAGGCAATATCCCTCTAAAAAACAAATTAATATATTAAAAATTACAATGATTTTTAAGGAACCTATACCAGTCATCCTTTGAAGATAATTTGCTTCAAATAATCTAAAGTCTATATTATTTTAAGTGTTAATTGTTTTTCAAAAAAAATTAATGAACAAACTCTTTTAGAAAGTTAAATTCTTAATAGAGTTATCGTTTATGAGAAATTATTTAAAAGCCCAGTTTATATTGGACAATATGATAAAAGTTACTAACTTTAGTATAAACTTGAGAGAATCTTTAACTACTAAATTTTTTAAGAATAATTTAATTATTTCTCTAAGAAAATCACAGAAATTATTGAAATTATAAATGGGACAGTTATTATGATAACTATCAGCGAGACAGTTATTTAAATAATTGTCTGTCGACTAATTAAATTTTTGGGAAAATAGATTTAAAGTTAAATTCAAATAAAAAGTATTTGGTTTAAGAAATATTGATATATTAATTAATTATTAGAATATTTTAAAGTGAGCATGGTAAATTAAAATGAGTAGTATGAGTGGATATTATTTTTAAAAAAATAGGGGCAATAATTGGGGAGGGGTTGAAGAATTCAATTTAACGATGGAAAAATTTAAAGCTGGTTTTAGTAGAATAATTATGACACGAATACAAAAGAAAGGCAAAAGCATTTAATAAAATGTGAGACATGCAATAAAATTTAAACCCATTCATTATTTTTGAAGGATCAAATAAAGCATCAAATAAATTCTAAAAAATAATCAAAATTCTAAAAAAATAAATGGAAAATATATTTGTTAAATTAAAGAATGCAGTTTTGACCCCACCCCCATCAGAGAGAATTTAATAAATCATTATTTTACTTATAATTTAAATCAGCTATAATCAATAAATGCCAATCCTAATATAAGAATATTATTTTTCAATGATTTATTAGTTTATATTTAAAGGAGAGATTCTTGAGCAATATTTAACCAATTAAAACAAATCTGAATTTGTTTTTAGCTAAAATTACGATAAAAATTCAAGGAATAACCAATAATAAATAAAGAACTTTTAGTTTTTGATGTAAATGAAAATTAAATACATCAAAATAGTCTAGAAGTTTAAGAACATAATGAAGATGATAGTCAATAAAATCTGAGTATAATTATTAATTTCAACTAGTAGCTGACAGTTTTTACAACGAGATACAAATTATATTGGAATAATATCAAAAATTATAAACAATAATTGAAGAAGGATCGAAGGAAGATATCTTCTTCAAAAATATGTGTAAATATTTTTAATAATATGAAATTCAAGATTTTATCAATAACAAAATTCTGTTTCAATGAGTATGAAATCATTTTAGACATCTTAAATATTTCAAGCAATTGAATCTAAGAAACTAAAATCAAATACTAGCCATTAAGTTTAAATATTATTAACTAACTTTTGTCAGCAGGTCCTTTGTCTCTAATCTTAGAAAATTTATGAATATTAGAACTGATGAACGCTAATTATAATTAGCAATAATAGGATTGGTGAGAGCAGTTTAATAACTTCACAAATTCAATATTGTTCACAGCTATATTAAACTTGAGAATTTACTCATTCAAACATCTCATAATTTTGAAGTATTTCTTGGCACCTATGAATTCTCAATTAGGGTGAATGACAAATCAAACCAATGCTAAACTTTCACAATCCCTAAATATGCAATGAAATTTAATTGAGTAGTGGATCAAATATTGGTACATTTACTCACAAGGATTAATTATACTTGAGTATGTTGTGGGCCGAGACTACTTTATATAGATGACGAATAAATAACTGGACTTTCACTTTATTTTGATTTATTTATTTGGGAACTTTAAAGTTAACACTTACAAAGTAAATAATTGTGTAGAATATTAATAGAAATTAATTAGAGTGTATGATATTAAATTTGTGCTTATTGAAGTTTTTAATGAGATGTGATTAATTTTGTTAATTAATTTTTTAAAAAGTATTAAAATTAATAAGTGTTTTTCACCTTAGGCAAAATTAATTTTATTCAAATAAAATATAGATTTCAATATTTAATATACATTTCGCATTTACTCATTGATTTATCTTCTGATTGTTAAATTAGCAAAAAAAATTTAATAAAAAATTATATTATTTGTTTTATTATATTAAGAAAACTCCTAAAAATTAAGCAAATTATTAATTACTTATAAAATATTCTATAATGTTTTAGCAAAGTAAAGTTAAGCAAAAATCATCTTGAGTATTAAGAAGGAGAAATTAATTTAAATAAATAATATTTTAAGAAGTTCGTATTATTGAATGCTTTATTGTTTTTAAAAATTTATTATATTAATAATTTGTTTAATATTATATGCTATTTTATTTGTAAATTTTTTAATTAACTAGAGTAAATGTAAATCTCAAGCAAATAGAATTTTAATTCAAAAATATTTTTAAAAAAACTTAATAAATATATATATATAAAATGAATTAATTATAATTAATTAGTTTCTTTTAAAATTTAAATGAATTAAATAGGCAATTATTGATTATTTATTTAGATATTCAATCACATCATAAACTAATTAAATAATATTTGGTATAAATAACATGAATATTCAATTAAATCTTAAGCAATTAAACGATTTTTAATGGCTATTATTTTCTATTTTCATCATCAGGCACTTATTTTTAAAATTTAATAATAATTCATAAAGTTTTATATCATATTAACATATTAATATTGAAACAAATAAATAATTAAGTTAAATGCTTCTTTATTTTAAAATTACTAAAGAAAATTAATATATATATATTTACAAATTACAATTTATATAATAATTTATAATTACAACATAATAAATTTATTGACATACATTAAAATAGTCTTGAGAGTATATCATAAATTAAATTACTTCTAATTTCATGAATAATCTTTTAAATCAATTACAAGAAGCATTGAAAGCAAAAAAAAAATTTTATCATTAAATAATGCCAGAGAGCTGATCTTTTATCTTTATGTCTATCTTTTGAATAATATTTTAAAAAAATTTTAGATTAATTATTAGAATTTAATAATTTAATATGAAACTAATTATATATAATAAAAATGGAAAGATGTTTGATCAGAAGATGTAGTGTCCATCAATTAATATGTACATAAAAACCAATTGTTTTCTTAATGGACCTACATCATTAGACAAGGGTTGGAGCCACAGATATTATATGAAGCGGCAAAAAGATATTGTAGAAATACATTTGAATTTGGAAAATTAATTATAATTAAAATTAATATAAATCAAAATCGTGGCAGTTAAAGTTGGCCAATTTGAACGATCTTGGGCTCATTCGATAGAGAATTTAAAATTAGCTGGACTTTACTATTGGCGGTACTATTTTATCGCATCCCTGGAGCGAGATAACTTCAGTTTAATGTGAGGGTATAATTTAATGAATTTAGAGGTGTTTAATTAAAGTGAAGTTATCTCGCTCCAGGGATGCGATAAAATAGTACCGCCAATAGTAAAGTCCAGCTAATTTTGAATTCTCTATCGAATGAGCCCAAGATCGCTCAAATTGGCCAACTTTAACTGCCACTATTTTGATTTATATTTATTTTAATTATAATTAATTTTCCAAATTCAAATGTATTTCTACAATAATGACTGAAGGAGAATGATTATGATTATCAAAAAATGTCAAGTAGAGTATTCCATAACAGTAACTGTATTTTGATTTCATTTATGCTTATCACAATAATTATAAATTTTAAATAAAAAATATTTCATTTTGATTTAACTCCCCTTATTTTTCATAATTATCTAATTAAAAATTTCAAAAAATAAGTTAATTGTGTAACATTTTATCTTTTTACTTACGAAAATTATATAGATCATGATTTTTTAATGAAAAATAACTTAAGTTAAATACATTTCATTTTATTTTTAAGCAATTGTACTCATTTATATTCTTTATTATTTTCAAAATTTGTTAATAAATCTTATTTTAATTACAATAAGTATTTAAGAATGCCTTATATGTTATCATTGATAAATGAATAAAATATATTGATAAATTAATTAAATTTATAAATATATTATCTGATAATTCACTATAGCACTGCAAATCTAGAAAAAAGTAATATTCATTACTTCACTATTTTGCATTATTATTTTGAATAAAGATTAAATTTAATATATTTATGAAAACTTAAAATTTAGATATCACAATTTCTGATCAATTTTTGTTTGCATCAATAATTAACGTTGCACAGAATGTAAGAGATTATTATATTTAGAATACTCTTTAAAAAAGTACATTTAATGATAAATGTTTTAAATTTTAACTGTTAAATTGTAAATATTAAATTAAAAAATCAATTAATAAATAAAAGAGAATAATTTATGTTTTATTTATCAACTAATTTTAAAGATACAAAAACAATTTTTTTCTTCATTTCATATACATAAATAAATAAAATATAAAATATCTTAATAATAAGTATAATCTTATAAATTAAACTATGTCTAGATGTTACAGACAGAACAGTTTTAATGATAAGAGATATAAAAAGAATTTAAAGTATGTCTCATCGGGTAAAATTTCAATTATTTAATCAATAACAAAATTTTAAAATTAAATTTAAATTATAATAAATAAATTATAGATGTTTTTTACAAACTACATCTCCCATGGCCATTTGACATCAAGAATATTATTTATAACATTTATAATCATTGAATAAAGATTGATCAATAAATATGATAAATCAATCCATTTGATCAGTACAGTTTCGTGTCGATTGTTAATAAATAGAGTTGAAATTAAAGAGCCTTTTAATAAACAATCAAGGAACTTTGGACTTTGTCATCAGAAATTATTGCAAAATAACGCATAAAAAATGCACATCAAAAATTTAAATCTATTGAAGGATTATAATCTATCAAAAAGACATTTAGATCTGTTAATTATTTATATTTATTTAGCCATTTTAAAATCCTAGAAATCTAATTTTTTATTTTCGCTATTAATTTGAGTTCTATTTATAGTTATTTAAATTTAAATGTTAATTTAAAAATATTATTGTTCTAAATAAATTAATATATCTTTATTATTTTTTTCTTTTTTATCATTCTTCATTTTAATTAGTAATAAAAAATTATTATCTCTGAAAAGCAATAACATAAATTGAATTTTTATTTTTATTTCAATGTTTTATCACATCAGTAAACCTTTACCACCCTTATTTTCTAAATCAATTAAGAAAATTGTCTTCCCATTATTGTAGAAATACATTTGAATTTGGAAAATTAAATATAATTAAATTAATAATAAATCAAAATCGTGGCAGTTAAAGTTGGCCAATTTAAACGATCTAGGGCTCATTCGATAGAGAATTCAAAATTAGCTGGACTTTATTATTGGCGGTACTATTTTATCGCATCCCTGGAGCGAGATAACTCGACTTTAATTAAACTCATCTAAATTCATTAAATTATACCCTCACATTAAAGTCGAGTTATCTCGCTCCAGGGATGCGATAAAATAGTACCGCCAATAGTAAAGTCCAGCTAATTTTGAATTCTCTATCGAATGAGCCCTAGATCGTTTAAATTGGCCAACTTTAACTGCCACGATTTTGATTTATTATTAATTTAATTATATTTAATTTTCCAAATTCAAATGTATTTCTACAATATTAATGATTTATGAAAAATAAGTGGAAAACTATAATTTAAAATGAAAAATAATAAAACTTAAAAGAATCAGTATTGGTAATTACAGATATAAAATCCAGAAACAGCTTTATGATCTCTCCATTCTCCTTCATACTTTGCTCCATCTGGCTATACCTACTTTGTTGTTCCCAACTTTTTCCAGCGTCTCTTGAGCTTTTGGTTTATTGACGCCGCCACTCCTACCGGTAAGTATTGCTGAAATATAAGATATTTAGATATGTTTTTTGTAACATATAAATTTTAGTGAATAACCAGCTTCTCCAGGAACACCATCTTTAGGTTTTCATTTTTCTTATTTAATTAAATTCATTTTAATTTATCGATTTTCTATTATAAATAGTAAATTTACTTTTAAATGATTTTTATACCCACCACCTACAACAAACAACTTACCATCAGTTTTTCTCATCTAATAAGGTTAAAATTCTTTGGATTTAGTGTTTTAGTAAATACAAAGGTCTAAATAATCTATGATGATTTAAATAAGCAATTCAATTTTTTTAATTTTTTGTATTATCTATATACTAATTTAGAGATAGTAATGACAGCTTTTTTTATAAATCCTCTTAAAAACAATTATAGAAAATATTCTCACATACTTTATTTTTTATTTCTTTATTGCACAAATTTATATTACATAATTAAATTATATAATGGCTTTCTACATCGAATTTGTAAAAAAAACAGACAAATATTTAAGGTTTAAAATTGTCAATTCATTCATTTGAACTTTTAAGATTTAACGGCTTTAGTTATTTTAGAAAAAGTAAAAATAATCTAGAATAAATTGTCGGTAGTTTTACTATGATATAATTTATGATTTAACAAAGATATTTCTACTTATGCTATTTTAAATAATTTTAGTTAACATTATGCATTATAATTAAATACAAATATGTTCTTATAATTTATAATGGTTTTAAAATCTTGATTTTTCAACAATAAAAAAAGAAATATAATAAAATTAAGTAACTCAATCTCCGTAAAATGTCTCATTTATAACAAAAATGACAATTTTTTATGCTAATTATAAATATTTTATAAATAAATCTAAAAAAACACAATTATAATAAAACAGCAAATGCTTCAAAATATTTATTATAGTTTATTTTTTGGATATTAACTTTTTAATGAAATATTTCTCCAATGCTTAATTTAAATATCTCAATTTTATTAAATGAAGATTACACATCTTAATATTCATTCTTATTAACTGATCTTAATGAATATCTATTAAATCATTTATTGAAGCATATCTTTTAATATAAAAAAATTAAATATTAATTCATAATTAATTATATAAAATCCAATATTTATTAAAATTAATTTGACTCCATAAAATAAATATACTAATTATACTGATTACTATTAAATATAAATTTATTATAATAAAATTTTCATTTTTACATTCATTTAAATATGCGATTTAACAAATTATTTTTATAAATAAATAATCCGTTTTTATATAAATAATAACAATAAATTATTTTGAATGAATTTGATATAAAAATGCAACAACTTTTTAAATTGCATATCTCCCCAAACTGCAAATATACAAGCAACAATCCTTATTTTTTGCTTTATATCAGTTTGACTGGTGCAAATGAATATACTATATTTTCCTTCGAATTTCATTCACAGAAATATCACATGATGCAACTTAGCAATGAATTTCATATACATAGCTTCAATCAAGCCCCTTCTTATTGATCCTAAGATTTAAAATTCACACTTTCCCTTCTTTTATTCAACATTTTTTTCATTATATATTTACGATGTCTTATAATGAGTAAAATTTAAATATTGGCTAAAAATTAGAAAATTAATCAAGAATTATCAATAGTATTATGTAATTAATTTATTTATCAATATATTTATTATTCTAATTTACTAATTAAAACCACACTCCAACTCAAATCTATATATGGTTTGGGGTAGAGTGTGTTATAGTGTTATTTTTATTTTATATTTATTTTAAGTTTAAAAATTACATTTCATTTATTACAGATGAAATTTAGTTTATATTTAGATAGAATTTTTGAAAAATAAGTGAAATTTTATATGAAATATAGAGCTAGGATTTAAATATACAAAAAGCATTTAAGATAAACACGTATTTTCAAGTATAGGTAGGAATACAATGATTTGGCAGCGATGGATCTCCAAAAGTATTTATCAGAAATAAACAAGATATTCTGACTATAACGCACAGCTGTGCGTAATCGCAAATCCGCACAGGTCCGCACATGATCGGTAAAAATAACCCTCCGCAAACATTTTTCAGCCGACTTTCACATTATTAATTCAAATAGGGAGGTAGCCTTTATTGGCCTTAAATGTATTAAATCTTAATTATCTTAATTATTATAAGGTTTTAATATTGATAAAATAGAAAAAGATAGGAATTTTGATAAATTAATTAGAAATTAAATATTTAAAACTTGGTCATAAGTCCCAAGCTGTTCGAATGATCAAGAACGAAAATGTTGCTAATAGTGATAGTAAGCAGCAAATCTAGCTATAGAACCAATAACTTAGCTTCAAATCGATTTCTTTGTTGTTGAACACTATTCTAACGCTTACAGTGCAATTGTTGACAACTTCTCTAAGCTATTGGTGCCAATACTAGCAGCTACTGGAGATATACTGCGATGAGAGTGCTTTATGATGGTGGGAGTGAGAGCTGAGAATGTTAAATGGACAATTCAATGTTAATGGGTGCAAAACGTAGTGATTCATGCTCGTTATTGCTAGGAATGCTATGTGATGGAACGAAACGACAGTGATTGGCTATAGCTACGAAGTTGGTGTCTCGAATGCGCGCAAGCGAGGGAGGTTGTGATGGTTTGGAAGGTTTGATTGATTTAAACTTAAACTTAAAAGTGTAATATGTAATAGTTCGTTTTAAAAGCTAATCTAATCAATTACACGCTCGTCGTCACGATTCTTGCTGTCCTTAGCCACTCTTGGTAGGTTGTCGATTGTTGCCAACATTTGCATCAAACGAATCCATGCTTGATGGTGCTGCACCACTGCTTCACGCTGAAGGCCCAGAGCTTGTTCACGTCAGTCTTGGTCATGGCTTTCAAAATCTGCGAGAGGCGTTTTACGAGGTGGATCCTATAATGGGTTAAGCTTACTGTACTTACTTGCTGTCTGCCTGCTCCTGTCGAAGATGCCTCTTGATGTAGGAGAACAACTGCTCGATCGGGTTGAGCCAGGGCGAGTATTCGGCGTTAATAGCACTGTCACCTTGAACTTTCTGGCTGTAGCCAGCACCTCCGAATACTTGTGAATGACTGCGTTGTCCATGAGCAGCACGATCCTCTTCGGTGCGAGGTCCTTGTCAGTGCGCAGCTGGCGCAGGGTGTGATAGAGGAAGTTCTCGAACAGCATGGCGTCGAACGCGCCCTCGATGACCTGACTCGAGATCAACCTGTCCTTGGTGATGGCCGCCACGAAACTCATGGAAAACTCTGCCGCTTGGTCGCCTCCTTCGCGATTGAGAGATTCCTTGCCAAGACCCCATACTTGCCTAGGCGTTGGTTGGCTTGTTCGCGCACCGTTGCGATGGGAGTGTATTACTTAAGCGATTCGATGCAACAACTGCCAATGTTCGCTATAGCTGCTTGCTTCTAGAGCTTACCTGCTTAACTTGATTCTAAACCTTATATAAGATAGCTTAAATTGGTAGAATTTGCTTACTTTACTATGAATACTCTCTCATTTAGTTGCTGCTCCCACCCCTACTCGATAGCTGTAGACGTTTAGGAGTGATTGGAATCCTGCTTCTACTGCCTGCAACGCCTGAAACCTCGCTACCCTTACGTTAGGTGGATTGCAACCTGAGGCTGGCCAGGTTCTGAAGCAATGGAGCAAGCGCCGACGACGATTTGAGAGGGGTTTCTGGCTAGCTGCGAGCCTTCTTGGAGGAGCTGCAAATTCTGATGAC
>ARYC01005822.1:0-37744 GCA_000711775.1 Oxytricha trifallax | reverse complement strand
GAAATCCGGCGAGAGAGGTAACACACACACTAAAAAGAATTAAGAAATGTTTAAATATATGGATTTATAAATTACGTATGTAGGTTTAGTATGGTAGTGAGGAGGTGGAGAAAATTGTCTAAAAAAACAGTTAATAAAAAATAAAAAATCTTACCTTATAATTAGTACTAGTAGTATTATTTTGATGCTTTCCAATGTGTCCTCAGTATTGTCTCCTCCTTTAGATGTCTCCTCACTCATTGATCTAGTTTTAACCCATTGCCCTGAGTAATAGTTTTTAACCCATTGCTGAGTAATAGTTTTAACCCATTGCTGAGTAATAGTTTTAACCCATTGCTGAGTAATAGTTTTTTTATAGTGTAAATTAATAATTATAATAAATTGAATGCTTAAATATATATTTTTTACCATTAAAAAATAATATTTAAAATTTATTCTAATATTTTTTAACTTTTTACAATAATGTTTAATTTATATATAATTGTCTATATAATAATATATATATATATAAAATATATTAATTACTGATCAAAACCATTTAACTATTTTTATTTTAATAGAATAATGACTTCATACACAACAATATATTTATTTATAATTTCATTATTAATCCTCATGAAATAATATATTTGATTTAAAATTAATAATGACTCCTTATACCATTATATACTTATTTATATATTAAATAATTTTTCAAATATATAACTTTTTATTATTTCGGGGGGGGTCTAAGTCGGTGCAAAAATTTTTTCAAAATCCTAAGTCGGTGCCAAATTTTTTTTCTCAAAAACATCAAAATCCCTAAGTCGGTGCGTGATCAATTTTTGACATTATTGATATATTTTATCATCCTGCCCCACATAAAAAGTATCATTATTAACTAAAATTTATGTCTCAGCTTCTGAATCGAACTCCTTCATTAAATTTTGATGATATAACCCTGATAATATTATTAGAAAAATATTTTTTCTCTGTGACAGAGATTTGTTTAAGTCAAATATAAAAGTATTATTTCATTTTTTAATATCTAATTAGTCAGTAAGCAACAAAATTGGGGATTAAGAACATCATAATTATTCGCTAAATTTAATGATGTCTGGGATTAAATAATTCGTACATATTGATTAGTGTATTTAAAAAAAGGCAATTAATTGAGTCAATGGTTTTTATCATAAGGTTAGACATGATTAAATTTAGCGAATAATTATGATGTTCTTAATCCCAATTTTTTGCTTACTGACTAATTAGATATTAAAATATGAAATAATACTTTTTTATTTGACTTAAACAAATCTCTGTCACAGAGAAAAAATATTTTTGTAATAATATTATCAGGGTTCTATGATCAAAATTTAATGAAGGAGTTCGATTCAGAGGCTGAGACATAAATTTTAGTTAATAATGATACTTTTTATGTGGGGCAGGATGATAAAATATATGAATAATGTCAAAAATTGATCATGCACCGACTTAGGGATTTTGATGTTTTTGAGAGAAAAAATTTTGCACCGACTTAGGATTTTGAAAAAATTTTTGCACCGACTTCGGGCCCCCCCCCATTATTTTAATTAAATTTAATATGAATATATTTAAATATATTTTTTACTTTATTAATAAATATATAATTTTTATTTAATTTATATTTTGTAACATTTATAATGTGTTTAGGCTTATCTGTTTGTATATTGTATGTTATGGTCACCGACAACTTATATATTATATTATCCTTATCTGTCTATATATTGTCGATGAGGCACATCAACTGTCTATGTATTGTCGATGAGTCATTAGTCTCACCGACAACTTAGATATTATATTATCCTCATTTGTAATGTATTGTCGATGAGGCACACCAACTGTCTATGTATTGTCGATGTGTTATTAGTCTCACCGGCAACTTATATATTATATTAGTCTCATCTGTCTATGTATTGTCGATGAGCTTCACCAACAACTTATATATTATATTATCCTCATCTGTCGATGAGTCATTAGTCTCACCAATGCTTTATATATTATATTAGCCTCATCTGTCTATGTACTGTCTATCAGCCTCACCAACACTTATATATTATAGTAGCCTCATCTGTCTATGTACTGTCGATGATTCTCACCAACACTTTATTTATTTTATTAGCCTCATCTGTCGATGAGTCATTAGTCTCACCAACACCTTATGTATTATAGTAGTTTCATGTGTCTATGTACTGTCGATGAGTTACACTAACACCTTATATAATATAGTAGCCTCATTTGTCGATGAGTCATAAGTCTCACCTACACTGAATATATTATAGTAGCCTCAGGTGTCTATACTGTCGATGAGTTTCACCAACACCTTATATAATATATTAGCCTCATCTGTCGATGAGTCATTAGTCTCACCAACACCTTATGTATTATAGTAGCCTCATCTGTCTATGAACTGTCGATGAATCTCACCAACAACATATATATTATATTATGCTGATCTGTTGGCGTAGTATAAATTATGATAATCTAAAAATTCGTGAATTTATTAGCATTATCTACACAACACATTGTATATTTATGTTTAATCTAATAAAGGAATACTTATATATTTAGTATATTTTTGCTTACCTCTTTTTATAGTAATAAATATAACAAGTAAATAGATTAAAAAATAATGTAAATTTAAAATTTTTTTTAAAAATTAAATATTTCATTTTTTTGGTTTTTTAATTTACTTAGTTTTATTTTCATTTTTGTATCTTTAAAATTCTTGATAGTTTTATTTAATCTCTTCTAATATTTCCTTGTAGTATTCAGGATCATGTTCTTATAAGTCTTTATTCCATTTTTTGCTAAATGTATCTGCACCATCCTTGTCTTGCGTTTGTATTCTGCCATCTTCATTAAAGTTTCTTGTTACTAAATATGAAAGTCCATATTTCTTCCCAATTTCATTGTTCTCTACACAAAAATGTTGTTTTCTTCTTTCGTTTCTCATGCATCTTGTGCAAAGTAGGCAAGTCCAATATATTCTTTTGACCATTAAACTTTTATTTTTATTTTTTAAATTATTAATTATATTAATTTATTTACTTAAATACACATTTTTAAATATTCATAAACTTAAATATCCAAATTTTAAATATTTAAATTTATAATAAATATTAAAATTTAATTATACATATAATAATATTAATTATAAATAGTATCTTATGAAAAATAAAATAATTTAATGAATTATTTATTTATGAAATATTACCTTTATGTGGATATATCAAATATAAACTTAGAGTGTTTATGTTAGAAATACATAAACTTTTGTATTTAAGTTTTTGTTTATCGGTGAAGGACACCGACATCTTATTATTATAAAGACGTGATCTGTCGGTAATAGACACCAACAACATAATATTTTATATACATCATATGTTGATGATGGTCGGCAACAACTTATTAATTTATATACATGATCTGTCGGTGATGGTCGCCAACAAATTTTAATATTATTTAAATGATCTGTCGGTGATGGAGTATATTAATTAAGTCATTCAT
The DNA here is from genome assembly GCA_000711775.1 of Oxytricha trifallax. Taxonomy (NCBI): domain Eukaryota; phylum Ciliophora; class Spirotrichea; order Sporadotrichida; family Oxytrichidae; genus Oxytricha; species Oxytricha trifallax. The sequence continues at coordinate 34,219 of ARYC01005822.1, read as the reverse complement.
ATCACATTTAAAATTAGGTTTTTGAGCAGGGTTTTCTCTTGCATAAAAGTAGTTCGTACTTTGCAAGAGGTGGGCCCAGAAAAATCTCAAAGATTTAATTCTTTCCCTTCGCATCGAAATCCCCTCTAGTAGATGTACGGTGCCCAAAGTGTACACACCCACCTCCCGCCTTCCGTAATCTACCAGAGTCCACCATTCTAGCTACTCCTCTGTGCATTTCCTTTACCAATATATAAGGCCTAATATAATTCTATTCTTCACAAATATCATCTATCTAATGTCCCTTTTTTTTATTAATATTTGATTAACGAATTGTTATTTTAATATTTTATATATTTGAATTTATAAAGATCCTAATATTTTGATTTGTTAACTATTTATGTGTTTATATATTTTATTTATTTAATAATTATTTCATAAATGAGATTATATTTAATAATAATTTTATAATTATAATCTATCATATAATATATTTATACATAAGTTAAAAATAATCTATACCTAACTAATTGTAGATAAATGTAATTATTTATAATTTTTATATTTATAATAATTATATATAATAAATTAATAAATATATATATAAAATATTCATAATATATTCTTTATACATAATTTCTGTGCCTCTGTGGCCAAAGTATTTCAATTAAAATAAATTTTTAATTGAATATATTTATACATTTTATAGAGACTAGTTTGTTTTTCTTTGACTTACAGGTGGGTTTTTTTAGACTTACAGGTGGGTTTTTTTTGACTTACAGGTGGGTTTTCTTTGGCTTACAGGTGGGTTTTCTTTGGCTTACAGGTGGGTTTTCTTTGGCTTACAGGTGGGTTTTCTTTGGCTTACAGGTGGGTTTTCTTTGGCTTACAGGTGGGTTTTCTTTTGCTTACAGGTGGGTTTTCTTTGGCTTACAGGTGGGTTTTCTTTGGCTTACAGGTGGGTTTTCTTTGGCTTACAGGTGGGTTTTCTTTGGCTTACAGGTGGGTTTTGGGGTTTTGATATCCCTATATATGGGGTTTAGGGGCTTCACAGACCTCGCCATTTCCCGGCGATTTTTTTATAGTCAAATTTGTCTATTTTTATGATGAATTTGGCTTCAGACCCCCCCCCACCCCCACCCCCCTTGACTATGATTTTTGGGGTTTTGGTATACCTATATATGGGGTTTTGGGGCTTCGCTTAGCTCGAAGTTTCTTGCCGTCAAAACTTATAGTATAATTTAATCTATTTTAAGTATCTATTTTTTTTTTTTTAAATATTGGTGTTTGGGTTTTGGGGCTTCTTGTTAATTATTAATAGGGGATTTGGGGACATGCCGTGATCATAAAAGTGTCCTAGTCCAGAAATATTGATAAAGGGGTTTTGATATATATATTAAATGGGGTTTTGGGGAACGATAAAACGCGATTTTTCCATCGTGGAATTTTTGATAATGTTTTTATCACTTAATTCTAGAATGATTAGTTTTTCTATACTAATGAATATCTAAACCTCAAAAGTAGGTACGGTGAACCCTTATTTAAAAAAATATATTTTTTTTTGACTACCTTATAATAAAATGCTAAAATTTATTATAAAAATTTGTATTAATAATTTTTTATTTAATTTGGGGTTTTGGGGTTTTGGTTTTGGTTTGGGGTTTTGGTATACTCATATATGGGGTTTTGGGGCTCCGCAGATCGTCGAAAATTCTATGTGAATTTTTTATATATAAAATTATTGCGCAACGCTTTGTTACTTATATTAACTGGGGTTTTGCGGAGGGATAAAATGGCTTTTTTCCCTTAGGAATTTATTTATCATCAAAAGTTAATGAAAGCTTATTATTTACCTCACAATTGAGTATGAAGATTCGATATCGCGTGGTCAACAATAAAATTAAATTTTTACCTTGACTCACTTTGGCTTCATGGTACAAAAATAAATAAATGTGAAAAAGTTCAAAATATTGAAAATAAAGTTGCTTCACTCGATATATAGCCTCTAAAAAAGGGGTCAAATCATACTCTTAGAAAAAATATTTTCAGATTCCTGACTACTACTCATGAAAAATTATTTTATATAATAATTGTCATTTATTATTATAAAAATGATAAAAACACAAAATAGATATAAGATTCATAATAAGAACGAGAAAAGATTATGTAATTATTATGCTTTCCTTGAATTTGTGAGTACTTACCCATAAAATTGAAAAAACTCCCAAAACCCTACAATTTTGATAAGAAAACCCTACTAATTTGATAAGAAAACCCGATAAAAATTAATAAATAGAAAAAGTTGCCAGAAATAATAATATATACTTCACTATCTTACTAAATTCCTCAATAAATTTATCACATCTTTGAAAACCTTATTTATTTTATAAGAACACTTTCCCTTTATTATAAGAAATACCTTCTTACATAAAAATTTACTTACTCTCTTTGGCATCTCTCTGGGTTTTGGTGGAAAGGTGTCTCTGGGTTTTCATATAATAATAAATACTTAATAATCAGTAGAAAGTATTATCTCTTTGGCTTTGCAAGTTTGACCTTGGGTTTTCATACGCTTCGTATTGGGTTTTCATACGTGACGCAATACGCAGAGTCTTCGCTTCGCTCAGGACTCGCGTCCCAATTCAATTTAAATTTCTTCGTTTTTTGGCTTACCCGCAGGGTTTTGGCGTTAGCCTTTTTTCAGGTTTTATAAAAAGAAAAGAATTTTATTAGTTCATCCACACTAAACATAATTACATTGTTCTATACTTATAATACTTTACTTTTATATGCTCTTATACATTAGATATCCCTATATATGGGGTTTTAGGGCTCCGCAGATCGTCTAATTTTCTCAGTGAATTTTTATAGTCAAAATTTTGATTATTATTGGCTTCAGACCCCCCCACCCCCACCCCCCCTTGACTATAAAATGACCAATTTTTATATATGTATGAAACGGTTTGGCTCCTTTGGTATACCCATATATGGGGTTTTGGGGCTCCGTAGATGGCCATTTTTTCCAACATGATTTTTTGTTATATAAAATATGCATGACGCTTTGTTATATATATTAATTGGGGTTTTGCGGAGGGATAAAACGGGATTTTTTCCCCCTCAGCCATATCTAATGGTATCTTATTGAAAATTAGATATTTACCTCACAATTGAGTATGGAGATTCGATATCGCGTGGTCATCAATAAAATTAATTTTTTGATCTGACTCACTAACTTGACTATATATAAGATATTAAGAAATTTTAAAAAGTTGAAAATAATGAAAATAAAGTTGCTTCACTCGATATATAGCCTTTAAAAAAGGTGTCAAAACATAGTGTTAGAAAAATTATTTTCAGATTCCTTACTACTACTCATGAAAAAATAAAGTTATATATAATTTGGTATTTTTTATTATAAAAATGATAAAAAACACAAAATAGATATAAGATTTATAATAAGAACGAGAGAAGCATATGTAATTATTATGGATTCCTTGAATCTGTGAGTACTTACCCATAAAATTAAAAAAAACTCAAAAACCCTACAATTTTGATAAGAAAACCCAACCAATTTGATAAGAAAACCCGATCAAATTTAATAAATTGAAAAACTTGTAAGAAATAATCTAAACTTCAATAAGTTACTAAAAGTCTTAATAAATTTATCTTAGCCTTGTAAACCTTACTTACTTTATAAGAACACTCTCTCACTTTGATAAGAAAACTCATCTTACATAAAAATTTACTTACTCCCTTTGGTTTCACTCTGGGTTTTTGTTGAATAGATTCTCTGGTTTTTCATTAATATTAAAGAAATGGAAACTCATATGTGATTTGGTGCATATAATAATAATTGACAAAACTAAAAAAATTAATAATTTTGAAAAAAAGATTCTTCACTCGATATATAACCTGTAAATTACTTATCAAAACATAGTCATAGAAAAATATATTAAGATTCCTGACTACTACTCATGAAAAATAAAATTTATATATAAAACATTCATTTTATTATAAAAATTATATAGAATTGATTTCATGTATTCTAATAAAGAAGTACTAATATGTAAATGATATAATTTTTGATTACTTACTCATCAAATTGTGAAAACCCTACTATTTTTATAAGAAAACTCATTGCTATTCATTATATAATTACTAACTTAGGCATCTCTTTCGGTTTTGGTGAAAAGGTGTCTCTGGGTTTTCATTCTATAGTAAAGACCTTCTAATCAGTAGAAAGTACTATCTCTTTGGCTTTGCAAGTTTGACCTTGGGTTTTCATGCACTTCGCCTTGTGTTTTCATGCGTGACGCAATACGCAGAGTCTTCGCTTCGCTCAGGACTCGCGTCCTAATTCAATTAAAAATGCCTCGTCTTTGGCTTACCCGAAGGGTTTTGGCGTCAGCCTTTTTTCAGGTTATCTAAAAAAGAAAAGATTGTTTATATTATTCTGCCACACTTAAAATATTATCTATTGTTATTTATTTATTTTATATTACTTTTATATGTTTCCATACATTATTATATTTCTATGTCAAGTCTTTATAGACGAGTCATTCTTTGGTATCCCTATATATGGGGTTTTGGGGCTCCGCAGATCGTCGAAAATTCTATGTGAATTTTTTATATATAAAATGTGCGTGACGCTTTGTATTTATATATATTAATTGGGGTTTTGCGGAGGGATAAAACGGGATTTTTTCCCCCTCAGCCATATCTAATGGTATCTTATTGAAAATTAGATATTTACCTCACAATTGAGTATGGAGATTCGATATCGCGTGGTCATCAATAAAATTAATTTTTTGATCTGACTCACTAACTTGACTATATATAAGATATTAAGAAATTTTAAAAAGTTGAAAATAATGAAAATAAAGTTGCTTCACTCGATATATAGCCTTTAAAAAAGGTGTCAAAACATAGTGTTAGAAAAATTATTTTCAGATTCCTTACTACTACTCATGAAAAAATAAAGTTATATATAATTTGGTATTTTTTATTATAAAAATGATAAAAAACACAAAATAGATATAAGATTTATAATAAGAACGAGAGAAGCATATGTAATTATTATGGATTCCTTGAATCTGTGAGTACTTACCCATAAAATTAAAAAAAACTCAAAAACCCTACAATTTTGATAAGAAAACCCAACCAATTTGATAAGAAAACCCGATCAAATTTAATAAATTGAAAAACTTGTAAGAAATAATCTAAACTTCAATAAGTTACTAAAAGTCTTAATAAATTTATCTTAGCCTTGTAAACCTTACTTACTTTATAAGAACACTCTCTCACTTTGATAAGAAAACTCATCTTACATAAAAATTTACTTACTCCCTTTGGTTTCACTCTGGGTTTTTGTTGAATAGATTCTCTGGTTTTTCATTAATATTAAAGAAATGGAAACTCATATGTGATTTGGTGCATATAATAATAATTGACAAAACTAAAAAAATTAATAATTTTGAAAAAAAGATTCTTCACTCGATATATAACCTGTAAATTACTTATCAAAACATAGTCATAGAAAAATATATTAAGATTCCTGACTACTACTCATGAAAAATAAAATTTATATATAAAACATTCATTTTATTATAAAAATTATATAGAATTGATTTCATGTATTCTAATAAAGAAGTACTAATATGTAAATGATATAATTTTTGATTACTTACTCATCAAATTGTGAAAACCCTACTATTTTTATAAGAAAACTCATTGCTATTCATTATATAATTACTAACTTAGGCATCTCTTTCGGTTTTGGGGAAAAGGTGTCTCTGGGTTTTCATTCTATAGTAAAGACCTTCTAATCAGTAGAAAGTACTATCACTTTGGCTTTGCAAGTTTGACTTTGTGTTTTCATGCACTTCGCTTTGGGTTTTCATATGTGACGCAATACGCAGAGTCTTCGCTTCGCTCAGGACTCGCGTCCAAATTCAATAAAAATTGCCTCGTCTTTGGCTTACCCGAAGGGTTTTGGCGTCAGCCTTTTTTCAGGTTTTCTAAAAAAGAAAAGATTTTTTATATTATTCTGCCACACTTAAAATATTATCTATTGTTATTTATTTAGTTTATATTACTTTTATATGTATCCATACTTTATTATATTTCTATGTCAAGTCTTTATAGACGAGTCATTCTTTGGTATCCCTATATATGGGGTTTTGGGGCTCCGCAGATCGTCGAAAATTCTATGTGAATTTTTTATATATAAAATTGGTGCGTGACGCTTTGTTATATATATTAATTGGGGTTTTGCGGAGGGATAAAACGGGATTTTTTCCCCCTCAGCCATATCTAATGGTATCTTATTGAAAATTAGATATTTACCTCACAATTGAGTATGGAGATTCGATATCGCGTGGTCATCAATAAAATTAATTTTTTGATCTGACTCACTAACTTGACTATATATAAGATATTAAGAAATTTTAAAAAGTTGAAAATAATGAAAATAAAGTTGCTTCACTCGATATATAGCCTTTAAAAAAGGTGTCAAAACATAGTGTTAGAAAAATTATTTTCAGATTCCTTACTACTACTCATGAAAAAATAAAGTTATATATAATTTGGTATTTTTTATTATAAAAATGATAAAAAACACAAAATAGATATAAGATTTATAATAAGAACGAGAGAAGCATATGTAATTATTATGGATTCCTTGAATCTGTGAGTACTTACCCATAAAATTAAAAAAAACTCAAAAACCCTACAATTTTGATAAGAAAACCCAACCAATTTGATAAGAAAACCCGATCAAATTTAATAAATTGAAAAACTTGTAAGAAATAATCTAAACTTCAATAAGTTACTAAAAGTCTTAATAAATTTATCTTAGCCTTGTAAACCTTACTTACTTTATAAGAACACTCTCTCACTTTGATAAGAAAACTCATCTTACATAAAAATTTACTTACTCCCTTTGGTTTCACTCTGGGTTTTTGTTGAATAGATTCTCTGGTTTTTCATTAATATTAAAGAAATGGAAACTCATATGTGATTTGGTGCATATAATAATAATTGACAAAACTAAAAAAATTAATAATTTTGAAAAAAAGATTCTTCACTCGATATATAACCTGTAAATTACTTATCAAAACATAGTCATAGAAAAATATATTAAGATTCCTGACTACTACTCATGAAAAATAAAATTTATATATAAAACATTCATTTTATTATAAAAATTATATAGAATTGATTTCATGTATTCTAATAAAGAAGTACTAATATGTAAATGATATAATTTTTGATTACTTACTCATCAAATTGTGAAAACCCTACTATTTTTATAAGAAAACTCATTGCTATTCATTATATAATTACTAACTTAGGCATCTCTTTCGGTTTTGGTGAAAAGGTGTCTCTGGGTTTTCATTCTATAGTAAAGACCTTCTAATCAGTAGAAAGTACTATCACTTTGGCTTTGCAAGTTTGACTTTGTGTTTTCATGCACTTCGCTTTGGGTTTTCATATGTGACGCAATACGCAGAGTCTTCGCTTCGCTCAGGACTCGCGTCCAAATTCAATAAAAATTGCCTCGTCTTTGGCTTACCCGAAGGGTTTTGGCGTCAGCCTTTTTTCAGGTTTTCTAAAAAAGAAAAGATTTTTTATATTATTCTGCCACACTTAAAATATTATCTATTGTTATTTATTTAGTTTATATTACTTTTATATGTATCCATACTTTATTATATTTCTATGTCAAGTCTTTATAGACGAGTCATTCTTTGGTATCCCTATATATGGGGTTTTGGGGCTCCGCAGATCGTCGAAAATTCTATGTGAATTTTTTATATATAAAATTGGTGCGTGACGCTTTGTTATATATATTAATTGGGGTTTTGCGGAGGGATAAAACGGGATTTTTTCCCCCTCAGCCATATCTAATGGTATCTTATTGAAAATTAGATATTTACCTCACAATTGAGTATGGAGATTCGATATCGCGTGGTCATCAATAAAATTAATTTTTTGATCTGACTCACTAACTTGACTATATATAAGATATTAAGAAATTTTAAAAAGTTGAAAATAATGAAAATAAAGTTGCTTCACTCGATATATAGCCTTTAAAAAAGGTGTCAAAACATAGTGTTAGAAAAATTATTTTCAGATTCCTTACTACTACTCATGAAAAAATAAAGTTATATATAATTTGGTATTTTTTATTATAAAAATGATAAAAAACACAAAATAGATATAAGATTTATAATAAGAACGAGAGAAGCATATGTAATTATTATGGATTCCTTGAATCTGTGAGTACTTACCCATAAAATTAAAAAAAACTCAAAAACCCTACAATTTTGATAAGAAAACCCAACCAATTTGATAAGAAAACCCGATCAAATTTAATAAATTGAAAAACTTGTAAGAAATAATCTAAACTTCAATAAGTTACTAAAAGTCTTAATAAATTTATCTTAGCCTTGTAAACCTTACTTACTTTATAAGAACACTCTCTCACTTTGATAAGAAAACTCATCTTACATAAAAATTTACTTACTCCCTTTGGTTTCACTCTGGGTTTTTGTTGAATAGATTCTCTGGTTTTTCATTAATATTAAAGAAATGGAAACTCATATGTGATTTGGTGCATATAATAATAATTGACAAAACTAAAAAAATTAATAATTTTGAAAAAAAGATTCTTCACTCGATATATAACCTGTAAATTACTTATCAAAACATAGTCATAGAAAAATATATTAAGATTCCTGACTACTACTCATGAAAAATAAAATTTATATATAAAACATTCATTTTATTATAAAAATTATATAGAATTGATTTCATGTATTCTAATAAAGAAGTACTAATATGTAAATGATATAATTTTTGATTACTTACTCATCAAATTGTGAAAACCCTACTATTTTTATAAGAAAACTCATTGCTATTCATTATATAATTACTAACTTAGGCATCTCTTTCGGTTTTGGTGAAAAGGTGTCTCTGGGTTTTCATTCTATAGTAAAGACCTTCTAATCAGTAGAAAGTACTATCTCTTTGGCTTTGCAAGTTTGACCTTGGGTTTTCATGCACTTCGCTTTGGGTTTTCATACGTGACGCAATACGCAGAGTCTTCGCTTCGCTCAGGACTCGCGTCCAAATTCAATTAAAATTGCCTCGTCTTTGGCTTACCCGAAGGGTTTTGGCGTCAGCCTTTTTTCAGGTTATCTAAAAAAGAAAAGATTGTTTATATTAATTCTGCCACACTTAAAATATTATCTATTGTTATTTATTTAGTTTATATTACTTTTATATGTATCCATACTTTATTATATTTCTATGTCAAGTCTTTATAGACGAGTCATTCTTTGGTATCCCTATATATGGGGTTTTGGGGCTCCGCAGATCGTCGAAAATTCTATGTGAATTTTTTATATATAAAATTGGTGCGTGACGCTTTTTTGTTATATATATTAATTGGGGTTTTGCGGAGGGATAAAACGGGATTTTTTCCCCCTCAGCCATATCTAATGGTATCTTATTGAAAATTAGATATTTACCTCACAATTGAGTATGGAGATTCGATATCGCGTGGTCATCAATAAAATTAATTTTTTGATCTGACTCACTAACTTGACTATATATAAGATATTAAGAAATTTTAAAAAGTTGAAAATAATGAAAATAAAGTTGCTTCACTCGATATATAGCCTTTAAAAAAGGTGTCAAAACATAGTGTTAGAAAAATTATTTTCAGATTCCTTACTACTACTCATGAAAAAATAAAGTTATATATAATTTGGTATTTTTTATTATAAAAATGATAAAAAACACAAAATAGATATAAGATTTATAATAAGAACGAGAGAAGCATATGTAATTATTATGGATTCCTTGAATCTGTGAGTACTTACCCATAAAATTAAAAAAAACTCAAAAACCCTACAATTTTGATAAGAAAACCCAACCAATTTGATAAGAAAACCCGATCAAATTTAATAAATTGAAAAACTTGTAAGAAATAATCTAAACTTCAATAAGTTACTAAAAGTCTTAATAAATTTATCTTAGCCTTGTAAACCTTACTTACTTTATAAGAACACTCTCTCACTTTGATAAGAAAACTCATCTTACATAAAAATTTACTTACTCCCTTTGGTTTCACTCTGGGTTTTTGTTGAATAGATTCTCTGGTTTTTCATTAATATTAAAGAAATGGAAACTCATATGTGATTTGGTGCATATAATAATAATTGACAAAACTAAAAAAATTAATAATTTTGAAAAAAAGATTCTTCACTCGATATATAACCTGTAAATTACTTATCAAAACATAGTCATAGAAAAATATATTAAGATTCCTGACTACTACTCATGAAAAATAAAATTTATATATAAAACATTCATTTTATTATAAAAATTATATAGAATTGATTTCATGTATTCTAATAAAGAAGTACTAATATGTAAATGATATAATTTTTGATTACTTACTCATCAAATTGTGAAAACCCTACTATTTTTATAAGAAAACTCATTGCTATTCATTATATAATTACTAACTTAGGCATCTCTTTCGGTTTTGGTGAAAAGGTGTCTCTGGGTTTTCATATAATAGTAAAGACATACTAATTAGTAGAAAGTACTATCACTTTGGCTTTGCAAGTTTGACCTTGGGTTTTCATGCACTTCGTTTTGGGTTTTCATACGTGACTCTAGGGTTTTCATGCATGACGCAATACGCTGAGTCTTCGCTTCGCTCAGGACTCGCGTCTCAATTTAAATAAAATTGCCTCGGCTTTGGCTTACCCGAAGGGTTTTGGCGTCAGCCTTTTTTTTCAGGTTATCTAAAAAAGAAAAGATTGTTAATATTATTCTGCCACACTTAAAATATTATCTATTGTTATTTATTTAGTTTATATTACTTTTATATGTATCCATACTTTATTATATTTCTATGTCAAGTCTTTATAGACGAGTCATTCTTTGGTATCCCTATATATGGGGTTTTGGGGCTCCGCAGATCGTCGAAAATTCTATGTGAATTTTTTATATATAAAATTGGTGCGTGACGCTTTGTTATATATATTAATTGGGGTTTTGCGGAGGGATAAAACGGGATTTTTTCCCCCTCAGCCATATCTAATGGTATCTTATTGAAAATTAGATATTTACCTCACAATTGAGTATGGAGATTCGATATCGCGTGGTCATCAATAAAATTAATTTTTTGATCTGACTCACTAACTTGACTATATATAAGATATTAAGAAATTTTAAAAAGTTGAAAATAATGAAAATAAAGTTGCTTCACTCGATATATAGCCTTTAAAAAAGGTGTCAAAACATAGTGTTAGAAAAATTATTTTCAGATTCCTTACTACTACTCATGAAAAAATAAAGTTATATATAATTTGGTATTTTTTATTATAAAAATGATAAAAAACACAAAATAGATATAAGATTTATAATAAGAACGAGAGAAGCATATGTAATTATTATGGATTCCTTGAATCTGTGAGTACTTACCCATAAAATTAAAAAAAACTCAAAAACCCTACAATTTTGATAAGAAAACCCAACCAATTTGATAAGAAAACCCGATCAAATTTAATAAATTGAAAAACTTGTAAGAAATAATCTAAACTTCAATAAGTTACTAAAAGTCTTAATAAATTTATCTTAGCCTTGTAAACCTTACTTACTTTATAAGAACACTCTCTCACTTTGATAAGAAAACTCATCTTACATAAAAATTTACTTACTCCCTTTGGTTTCACTCTGGGTTTTTGTTGAATAGATTCTCTGGTTTTTCATTAATATTAAAGAAATGGAAACTCATATGTGATTTGGTGCATATAATAATAATTGACAAAACTAAAAAAATTAATAATTTTGAAAAAAAGATTCTTCACTCGATATATAACCTGTAAATTACTTATCAAAACATAGTCATAGAAAAATATATTAAGATTCCTGACTACTACTCATGAAAAATAAAATTTATATATAAAACATTCATTTTATTATAAAAATTATATAGAATTGATTTCATGTATTCTAATAAAGAAGTACTAATATGTAAATGATATAATTTTTGATTACTTACTCATCAAATTGTGAAAACCCTACTATTTTTATAAGAAAACTCATTGCTATTCATTATATAATTACACTTAGGCATCTCTTTCGGTTTTGGGGAAAAGGTGTCTCTGGGTTTTCATTCTATAGTAAAGACCTTCTAATCAGTAGAAAGTACTATCACTTTGGCTTTGCAAGTTTGACTTTGTGTTTTCATGCACTTCGCTTTGGGTTTTCATATGTGACGCAATACGCAGAGTCTTCGCTTCGCTCAGGACTCGCGTCCAAATTCAATAAAAATTGCCTCGTCTTTGGCTTACCCGAAGGGTTTTGGCGTCAGCCTTTTTTCAGGTTTTCTAAAAAAGAAAAGATTTTTTATATTATTCTGCCACACTTAAAATATTATCTATTGTTATTTATTTATTTTATATTACTTTTATATGTTTCCATACATTAATATATTTCTATGACAAGTCTTTCATTCTTTGGTATCCCTATATTATTGTGTATCCCCTATATATGCGGTTTTAGGCGCCATAGATCGACGATTTTTTCCATGTTTATTTTTTTATAGTTCATAATTTTGACTATTTTTAATTATGAATTTTGCTTCATTCGAGCCCCCCCCCACCCCCCTTTGACTATAAAATGAACACTTTTTATATAAGAATGAGACGTTTCGCATCCTTTGATATCCCTATATATTGGGTTTTGGGGCTCCGTAGATCGTCGATTTTTCGATCTGAATTTTTATTATATAAAATTTTTGCGTGACGCTTTGTTACTTATATTAACTGGGGTTTTGCGGAGGGGGTAAACGGGATTTTTCCCCCCATAAGCCATTTCTAATGCTATCTTAGTGAAAATTGGATATTTACCCCACAATCGACTATGGAGATTCGATATCGCGTGGTCAACAATAAAATAAAAATTTTACTTTTGCTCACTAACTTGACTATATATAAGAAATTTTAAAAAAGTCAAAAATATTCAAAATAAAGTTGCTTCACTCGATATATTGCCTCTAAAAAAGGTGTCAAATCATACTGTTAGAAAAAATATTTTCAGATTCCTGACTACTACTCACAAAAAAATAAAGTCCTATATTAATTATTATTTTAATAGAAAAATGATAATAAACCCTTAATAGATTATAAATTCCATAAAAGAATTATAAAATAATATGTAACTTATAATAACTCATTAGATTTGTGACTACTTGCTCATAAAATGAGAAAAAACTCCAAAACCCTACAATTTTGATAAGAAAACCCTACCAATTTGATAAGAAAACCCGATCAAAATTATTAAATTGAAAAACTGGTAAGAAATAATCTAAACTTCAATATGTTACTATAATTCTTATTAAATTTATCTTACCTTGTAAACCTTACTTATTTTATAAGAACCTCTCTCAGTTTGATAAGAAAACTCTACTATAATAAATATTTAATTACTCTCTTTGGTTTTTCTCTGTGTTTTGGTGAAAAGGTGTCTCTGGGTTTTCATAGTATAATAATGATGTTGTAATGATAGAAAGCGTTGTCTCTTTGGCTTTGCAAGTTTGACCTTGGGTTTTCATCCACTTCGCTTTGGGTTTTCATGCGTGACGCAATTCGCAGAGTCTTCGCTTCGCTCAGGACTCGCGTCCCAAATTAATTAATATTGCCTCGTCTTTGGCTTACCCGAAGGGTTTTGGGGTTTTGGGGTTTTGTTATCTTTATTACGGTTATGGGGTTCGGTTTCGGCAAAATCGGGGGGAGAACCCTGCTGAATCCTTATGTGTGAATTTCGATCCATTACCCGGTCAAGTTTCTTTTTAATCTTACAATCGAGTATGGAGAATCGATATCGCGTGGTCATCTATAAAATTAAAAAATGATACCTTTTCTTCAAACTAGATTTTATATAGGAGATTTACATTTTAATTATGATGAAAAACAAGTTGTTTTACTCGACTTGGATTTTCCAAAAACATCATAAAAAGTGGTTCATTTAAAAATGTGATATTATTAACTCCATACTTTTATGCTTATCCTGACTACTCATCACTTAATGTAAATAAGGAAAAAAAAATAAAAAATTTGTTGCTTCCATCGACTTGAAACATCCAAAAACATCATCAATAACATGTCATTAAAACCTTTATTACTTAACACTTACTTTATATTTGAGATTCATGATACATAGTCAGTTAGTTATAGAATGTTTTAAAAATTTATAAATAATTAATTTTTCCCTATCTCAAACTAAAATACTTAGTCAAAAATGAGCATTTTATAAATTGCATATTACATAACTGATTAAATCTCACTAATTCGTGTATCACATATTTATGTGTTAAAAATTAAAATTGATTTAAAACCATTTAAACCTTGCCAACTCATACGAAAACCTATATTTATATATAAAACCTATATTGAATCTATATAAAAAAATTATTTTAAAATAGTAGTTGTTGGATTTAATTAAAATTAAAAACTTATTAAACTTAATTTATTTTATATTTAAAACCATTTATAATATAATAATATTATAATATATGATATTTAAATTAAGATAAATTATTTTTTTTTAATATATTTTTTTTAATTTTATTATTAAATTATTATGATTTTTTTTGTAGAATTATTGTAATTTGTTTAAAATAATTTTAATTTATTTTTTATACATAATTAATTAATTTTTTTTTTTAAGAAATAGTAAAAACCTTAATAATAATGTTTAAGGAAAAGCATATTTCTTTTGTTATAAATCATTGAAGTATCATCTCAAATATCATTCATTAATTTAGTCTTTAAAGCTCAGCTATTATTTCTTTCATTATGAAAGTTTCATCATCATCTATGTCATTATTGTTGATTGGGTAGTCAATCCATTGATTGTCGCTTAATTCTTCAAGTACTAAAGCCTCTAATATACTTCTTGATATGGATGAGGTCTAACTTGCTTAAATGCTTTGCTACTATTTTTCTTCTTCTATGATATTGGAAACCTCTCTAACAAGTTCACTCATATTAATAGATGATTAATCTTCCATCTCTTAATCTTACTAATTCTTTTAGGTATTGTGGTAGCTTGTAATAGATTCTTCTTCTGAACTTTCCATTTCTAAAATATCAGTTAACTTTGTAACCATTTTAGGTCTTCTCTTCGATCCTTTTTAACTTTCTTAAGTTTTGCTTTTTGCTTCTTATATTTTAGTTTCTAACTCTATCGTTAACTATTCAATGTTTGTCTTGGCATTATCATACATAACTTACTCAGAAAAAGCGAATTGTTAAATATAGTTAACTGAAGTTTTTATGAATTGCTCTTACACAACAAATAAATTAGCTAGGAATTATATTTCTTCCTTTTGTTTCAGAATATCACTAACTTAACCTTTGAGTGTAAAGTATATCATAATGTTTCTTGAAGTTGTCATAACAATCATTTGTTTTATTAAACTAATCAATGTTTCTGAGCTTTTATCAGGAAATCTTGTCTTTATTCTTTGTACAAATCCTAATACTCCTTCTCTTTTGATTCTTGATAAAATAAAAGTAAACTAAAATTTGACAATGAATCTCTTCAAATCCTAATAATGTTCTTAGCTTATAAATTTTTTATCATTTATCATCAAGTCCATTTTAGTAATGCTATTGTTGTCATACTCGAACATAGTTTTTCCAGGATTTCTTCTTTCACATAGTTCCTTAATAAATAAAAATATGTCTTGAAATTCTTCATTTCTAAAGTAACATTTCTCATATGTCGTGAGTAAACTAAAAAGAACTTTAAACATAAAATATCCATCTTCGTATCTCAGATTTTAATTTTCTTCATTCTCTATGAAGTTAGCTTCCCATTCTTTGAATTCCTAAAATAATTAATTGATTTATAAAGTTGAATATGTTTCCATTTTAAATAATTATTATAATTATTTATGTACTTGGCTTAAGTAGGGTAAAATTTGTAAAAATAATTAATCTAATTGTTAAAAACTAATTTTATTATTAAAAGTGCAATCAAATATTTCGAGACTTGCTCATATTTTCTAGTATACTATTAAATGCGCATATTATCCATTTGTTCTCATTCTTTGTTACACTTCTTTAATAATAGAAGTGTAAATGTTAATAATCTTGTGATCTAAGTCATCAAAAAACCACCATCCATCCATTACTGTGCCATCATTGTGCTATCCGTTTAGAGTATAACAAATATAGTGAGCACTTGATTTTTTATAGCAAAGGATTCCTATCACGATATAATATTCATTATTTAGTTAAAATTATCCATCAATCTCTTCATCGCATACTGTTATTTCATCTCCTAATAAGATTGAAAAGTACTTAGGCATATTAGTAAAATGTCTTTTTTATGAAACACAATTACTAGTATTACAAGTGTTGCATCCAGCAGTTACATCTTTAAATGATTCGATAAGCTTTTCTTCAATACTATCTCCATTGTAGAATTCAAAGTTAAGAGTATATATTGCTTCATTAATTAAGTCTGTTTAGTCTGTTAAGCCACAGTTATTACAAATACTTTGAGTTTTATAAATTATATCGAATTAATCACATCCTTTTAAATTCTTTTCAATGTGATCAATTCCTGCTTCAAGATTTCCCATTCTATATCTTAATGGTTAAATTGCCTGTTATTATCTCTAATCTTCATTAGCATTTGTGTAAACTTCAGTTTTATCAAACTAATCAAGTATTTAACATGAATAATTTAATTATAAATTTTCCATAGTATGTGCTCTTTAAACTTCTATCTCTTTATTATACATTGTAAAGTAATATATGGTAGTGAAACTATCTTAAAGACAAGAGTTTTAAAACCAATGTATCCATGGGTATTCTTTATTATTAGTTTATTAGATATTTGGAATAACAAAGGAGTGTGTTTACTTAGGAGATTAATCTAAAGATTCTTAGGAACTACTTGATAAATTTTTTTTATAGTTACTAATGATTTTATCTTAATTATATATTTATTCGAATACCTCTACTATATCTTGTGATTAATGTAAAATTTTAATTGGACTTATATCTTCTTTCTTTTATTCTATATTATTCTAACTTTTTTCTATAAGAGTTTATGGATATCTCTATAGAATATTTTTGATAAAATCAATGAGTTCTTTTATATCTTATTGACTTATCATTGAAACATTTTATTTTTAAGTTTGAAGTTTAGTATAGTATATAGAGGATATAAATTGATTTTAAACTATACATTTCTTGTCAAAGTTTATAATGTGCAAGTCTTCTAGTTTTCTAGAACGACTTATTGCAGTATAGAAATGGCCCTCCTAATATAATGTACTACAATCTACTATTATATTGTTTAGTGTTTAACCTTAAACTTTGTGGATTGTAGCTGAATAACATGGAACAATAGCAAATTATTTCCTTTAAACCAAGCATCCTGATATATTGTACATTTCTATCGATTTGTTAATGAAATGTTCTTAATTGTTTCTTAGTAATTTAATTCTTAGATAATTATAAGAAAGTGGAATATCTATTATTTCTATTAATTAGCCATTAGTTAAACATTTTGAAACATCAATATTTTAAGTTATCATTGCTCTCATTCCCAAACATAATTCAACTTATTCTTTTAGTTTGGGTCTCTATTTCTCTATGTTAAGATAGAATAACTGATTTTATTCTTTATTTAGTTAATGAATGAAATCTCCTTTCTTTGTGGTATCTATAGATTATATTTTGTGAATTTATTAATTTGAATAAATGTTTTGCATAATTTAAGTGTTATACTTATTTTTTTCTAAATTTGTTCCGGCTATAATCAAATTTTATCCATTTATTAAACAATTGTCTTCTTAAATGTGTCCTTTATAGCATATCCTCATTTATATCATTTACATAACTTCTTCATCTATTATACTGAATCTAATTTTTTCTAAAAGATTTTAGAATTTTTTTTCATTTCCTTATCTAAAATTTTATCTTAAAATGAACCACTTGAAAAATTTAAAAACTTCATTTTGAATGATATTGCTCTCATTAGATTAGCTCATTGAATTACCTTTTGTAACAGGAGGTAGTTGACTAAAATCTCCTACTAAGATTATATGCTTTCCACCAAATGGTTTGCTTCTCTCTGATAATATGTTAGATGATTGTTTAAGAACAGAATCGACTTATGTTAGTAACCATTCAGACATCATTGATACTTCATCAATTATTATAGCATCAATATTTGCGATTTAAGTTTGATATTCTGATTTTGGAGGTACGCTTGTTGCTCTAACATGCTAATTAATTCGTAGTAAAGACTATATAGTTTAACCATTTAACTCAGAAGCTACTGTACCAGTTGTAGCGGTGACTTCAATATTTAAGTTAAGACAATATTCTAAAAGTATTCTAATAACTTTAATTAAATAGCTTTTTCCTGTTCCTGGAGATCCTGTAATAAATATACAAATTTAATTACTTTATTGTAATTATTTGAATATATGCAATACGACTTCTTTCTATTGATCACTTAATTTATTGTCTATATCCTATATGAGTTCTAATATAAGTTAAGGACGCTTTAAAGGATTAAATCCAATCTCATTTTCGATCATAAAATCCTTGCTATCTCTATTAATCATCTTTTAATACGTTTCTTTATTTTATTAAATTGCTTATAAAAGTTCATTATTTTCTTCTTATTCATCCTGAAAAATTTCATCAATAGCTTCTATATGCTTTGTAACTTGATTGTACTAATAACTTCCAACATCATATTTCTATAATATTCTTTATAAAGCTTAATACATTAGCTTTTTATCTACTTAAGTTCCTTTCCAAAATAATAGCGTTTCATCTACAGTAAGTTCATCTACTAAACATTCCCTTAAAAAGCATTCTTCCATATAAGTTTTAGATTTATTTTCTTATGATAATAAGTTATGCCTATAATGAGGAGCTCTTTACATTAGCACAGAATAGTAGTAAGATTCTCCTGCTTCTGGATACCATTTTCTTAATTGCACAATTATAGGAGTAAGTTTTTACCAATAGTAAAGTCTGTTTAGAGGCTAGTAATGCTTATCCTTTTCTTATTACATTTCTTTGGGTAGTTCTTTTATATTCTTTGAATAACTATAATGACTTTTAAAATTTTAATATGAAATATTTTGCATCCAAAGTGGTCTTTGATAATATCTATCTAATGGTCCATTTTTGTGAATATCAGTACTTAAATCATCTAGTGTTTTTAATTCTTCTTTTGACTTGAGTAATCTTTATCTGTTCTATTCTAATTAAATGTCAACAAATTCAACTTTTGGTTAAGTTTCACATAGGGAAAAACTTAATAATTGCCAAGCAGCTTAACATGTAGAAACCATTCTAGATTTCAAATATTAAATTAAACTACTTTCTTCATTTGTTAAGTTTGGATATTTTAACATAATATCTAAGACAGGAAGTGTTTTTGCAATATACTTTACTAAATACTATGACATATCTGTGTCAGTCATTTTCATAACTGTTGTATTTGAGTTTGCAATTTATAGCAATTATAAATTATATGGAGAAATCCATTAATCATTAATTCCGTCTCTTTTATAATGCCATCTATCTTTTATTATTTAATCCATTCCTTATCTGTTAAAAGGATATCCATAACGACATTATTTATTCTATTAATTTTTAAAGCATCTATCTTTTACACAAGTATGAGTTTAGAGTCTCTGAACTAACTGCTTTAACTCAGGATCATCTGGTAAATTTGCTTATATTAGATACCCTTCATCAAGATGTAATGCACTTTCGTCATCGAGCCAAACTAACACATGTATATGAGGAGCTCCTTTATTTGTAAATTCTACTCTTTCAAAATGTCCTATTGTTCTCCCGAATATTCCAACCTTAGTATCTGTTCCATAAATTGCCCTTAATAAATGTCTAACTTTTACATTGAAATGGCAAACTGTTTTTACAGGATCGAATCTACTATGTTTATGATCTTTCATTAATTAAAGGAATTCATCATTCTCATTTAGAGTAAATGTGATAAATAGATGAGGATGTGGAATGTTATAATTCTGCTTAAAGTACCTTATCAATTCTTATAGCTCATACCATTTATTTTGATAATATTTAGGAGTATCCACGTGCTTTCTACTAAATTTCCTTCCAAAAAGTGCATAAATATCAATGCCTTACGGTTAGTTTAATATTTATTCTTTTGTTAGAGGTTCATCATAATCTGCTTTTTTTGATACTTTGACACCTCGATTAAAAGATATCATTTATGATTTCTTGACCTTATCATACCACCAAAGTAAAAAATCCACATTAAGTCTGTATTCTTTTCAACAAGAAAGTAATTGCATTTTAACATATTGTTTTTCAGTTCTTGTTTTTTTGAAGAAATTGTAGTAACCTCCTGACCCGTTTGGAAACAGTATTGGAAAAATCATTTCTTCTATATATTCATATTAAAAAGTTTATTTTTATCTAAACTATTCCTCCCTTATTATAATATCATTGTTTTAGTCATTTAATTTTAGAATCTTTGTCAGATAATCTTCTATTTCAGATTTGTTTATTACTTAGAAACTATTAAGTACTTCCATATCTTTTTCATCTATAATTTTACTTAGTGTATAATCATCGTACTCAACATCCACAGGGAATATGAAAAATTCATTTTCTTTATGAATCAAAAATCCTCTATCTATTTTGCCATATTTATGTTCCATATTCTTTGCATTAATCATTTCTCGTATTGGCTTACCATTATATGGATAAAGTAGAATTTTGTCTTTAAATGATTGCAGTATTTTAGTAAGTTTCTAATTAACTTTTAGATTTTGTAATAGCTCATAATTACAAAAAAATACTTTGAATAATGGATTTTCTCTCTTGAGATATTCTAATGCTTCTGTCATAGTTGATCTTTCTGATTTAGTCAAATGTGTCCACCACTAATCTAGTCTGCTTAATTCTCTAAAGTAATTTCCGAGATCTCCATTATATACTGTGAAATTAGAATCGCCTAATAAATGATAATAAGCCTGTCCTCTTTTGTTTTCAATAAAAGAATGAATATTTCCTAACATTAAACAATATAATTGTTGTCGTGATTTTATTTTTTTAATTTCTTGAGATAATGGTTGGCTACGTAATTTTTAAGAATAATCAAACGGATATTTCTTACAAATATAGCATACTTCATATTATTCTTCATTATTAGGTTTTTAAACAATGTTTTCCTTAAATTCTGGATAAATTCTTTGAGCTATTGTTGGTAATCCCAATTGATTAAGGCTCAAATATTATTTTTCTTTATGAAGACCTTAAAGCTCTAATAGCATACCACACATTGCGCAAATATTATCCTATCTTTATTTTTTTAATCTTGTTATCATTGTCTTTTTAATTTTATTAGACTATAATATAGTTTATAAGTAAAACTGCTTTGAACTTAAGTTGATTTCTTCTAAAGAGAGCTGATTTGACCTTGTAGATATTATCAATTAATTGTGTAGTAATATTAGTTATTCGTAAGCATTGGTAATATTATTCGAATTTATACAAATATGGAAATGTTTTTCGTAGTATGCATAATAAATCTGCCATATATCTTTCCTAAATTTGAATAGCTAAATGATGAATTTAATCTCTTAATCAGTATATTCTCCTTAAGTTTTTCTTCTATAATTATACCATGTAATGTATTTGAATATTTATTCTACTTAAGATCGTACAAAAAAGCATTCTAAGTTCTTAATATTTAACTTGAGAGTCTTATGATATCTACGAGCGAACTTATTCTTATCACCATTTCATGCTTACTTAGCTAGATAAGTCATTTCATCTCTCGATCTTAAAAAGTTCATGTCTACTAATTGTTTCTAGTCGAGTAGTTTTAGTTATCTGTTCTTTACTTATAGAGACTCAATTTCTTTTTTGTTGTAAAGATTATCTACTTTCTTTCTATATTTTTCTAAGAACCTCTCTTTGACAGCATTGTATTCTTCATGATTCTGTATATTATCTAGGAAGTCAAGAAATCACAAGTCATGTATAGGCATCACATCGAAAGTCTACTCATAAGTAAGCATATTATCAGAAATCTGAGATTCTGAATCATTTTTCAAAGTTGTAGTCATCTAAGCTAAAAGTTAATCCTAAAATGGTTAAGACATAGTTAATAAAATAATAAAATATAAAATAATAATTATAATTTTAATATTCAACTAGTTTATATACTGTTTCTAATAATTAGAACTTTATCTTTTTATAATAATTAGACTAGTTTACTATTAAAAATAATATACTTTAATAATATGTCCTAATGTTTAATATTAAATGTGTTACAATTTAAAATTAATACACTTTTAATAATAATATATAAATATATAATAATTATTATATAAATAAATATTATATTATTATTTAATATATTTTATTTAATTAATTAATATCAATTTGGTGCATCTTGAACTCCAAGGTAATAGTCTGGAACTTATTGCCTTATTTTCTGCTTCATCTAAACTAGTAATGGCTTCTTGTTCTTTTCATGGACGGTGTAGGTTTTTATTTCTTGTCTGCACATTGGACATGTTGACTGACATGTGAGTTGCCATCTCTTGAAGCATTCAGTGCAAAATTAGTGAGTACAATCTTACTTTATTATAGTCCTTTTTGAGAGATCTTCAAAGCACACAGGACAGCTGACTGAATCTCTGCACATATGATTCTTGAATTTATCCTTCTTCTTGCTCTTATACCCACATTTGCACTTCTCAAAATCAATCAAATACCCAATCTTAACTATAGGAACTTGTAGGATTTAGTCGATTATTGTAAAAGTAGGAGAGGCAGTTTGAGCGCACTTATGTTTCTTTTTCTTGTCATTCCTGAACATCTGCTTACAAGAGTTGCATTAGGCTTGAGCTTTACGATTTGGCATTTATTATATTATTATAAATAATTATCTATAAAAATTAGGTTTAAATAGTTCAAAATAATAAATATATATTTCTAATTATTAAAAGATAAAAATATTTTTAAGATAATTATTAGAAATTACTAATTATTAAAATTAGTCCTTCCCCACTTAGTCCTTTCCTATATAAGGTGCAGACTCCACCACGTGCAGGTGGGGGAAGCTCGGAGTCCAACTGGCAGCTGAACTAGTAGGAGGATGTCCAGAACAACTGCCAGCCTTTGAAGTCTCAGAGGGACTATCTACCTCATGTGAAGCTAAGCAGGCTATCTTCCCTGAGTTTTATTTCAGTTCAAGTGACCCATTTGAACCCAGGTTTTAGCGTAACACCTGGAGAAAACCGTTTTTTGTGTTCAGTCGTCAAGAGAACACTCTGCATGGATTATTATTAAGACCATTGTCCACTTGGCCTCACGGTTTTTCTTAACATTCTAACCGCGAACTGAACGGTGTCTTTCAGGACATAGACATAACCCCTCCCAGTAATCTAGTCATTACACAAAAACATAATATTATAGTACAAAGTACAAAAAGTACTTACTTACCTTTATGCAAAGTACTGATTTCTTGATTATCATGCTTTGCTTATGTCCTTTCACACTTGTATCTATATTAAAATAATTTAAATGAATTTGGTTCAAGATCATTAATTGTTTTTTAATACTGCCGGCTAGTATTTTATAACAATTTCACTTTCATAACCTTAAAAAACTAATCATATAGTTAATATGTTAAATGTACTTTTATTATTATTTTTAACTTACTTACCTTTAATAACTTCCTTAGTAAATGCTATGTGATGCCTTCCTTATGTCTCATTTTCTTGTCTTACTTACCTTTACTTACCTGATCTAAGTGTCTTACAATCGTTCTGCTTTCTAGTTTAAATTGTCTCATCTTTGCCTCCTTTGCATATCCTTTTAATTAAAAATATAAAGTATAAATAAATAAATACAAATAATATAATAATCTCTTATTGTTTTTAATTTGTCCATGTCCTCCTTCTTCTACTTATCTTTCCATACTCTGTGATTTCCCAACAACCTCCCTTCTGCCTGCATCTCCTTCATCTTTCATCCTCCAGTCTCTTGTCCCCATTCATGCTCCTGCCTCTCCTTCCCCTTCATGCTCATGCCTCTCTTCCCCTTCATGCTCCCTCTCTTCCTTCAGCCTTCCCTTCCTCTTTCAAGTCCCCTCTTCTCTATCCTCCATTTCTTAAGGCCTAATGTAGGGTAGACTACATCAATAGGACAATAGCAACTAGCAAATCCTACCGATGTAGTCTTGCCATCCCTACTTCAACCTTGGCTTCCCTCTAATAGGACATTAGCAACTAGCAAATCCTACTTCGAGTTTGGCACTAAGAGCAAGAAATGGAGCATTATAATAAATTATTTTTTAATTTATTATTATAATATTTATAATAATTTTTAGCTTATATAATAATGCCAATATTTAAAATTGGCTAAAAATTAGAATTTTATAAAAAAATATAAATTATAATTATTATCATAAAAAAATAAATACGAAAATATATAAAATTTAACTTTAATTAAAATAATTTATTTTTATAAAATATAAATTTATGAAATTTTATATAACTAATTAATTTCTTAGTAGTGTGTATTTATATATTAAAATTAAAATTTAAAATTTGAATTTTTTAAAAAAATATTAATCAAAAATAAAGAATATATATGCTTATAAAGAAATCGCAATAACCATAAAAATTTATTTGATATCACGAATATAATCCTTATAAAGAAAATCGCAATAACCATAAAAATTTATTTGATATAACGAATATTATCCTTATAAAGAAAATCGCAATAACCATAAAAATTTATTTGATTTCACGAATATAATCCTTATAAAGAAAATCGCAATAACCATAAAAATTTATTTGATATCACGAATATTATCCTTTTAAAGAAAATCGCAATAACCATAAAAATTTATTTGATTTCACGAACATAATCCTTATAAAGAAAATCGCAATAACCATAAAAATTTATTTGATTTACGAATATTTGCTTTTAAAGAAAATGGGTAACCATAAAATTTTTTTTGATTTCACGAATTAATCTTATAAGAAAATCGCAATAACGCATAAAATTTTTTGATATACGAATATTATCCTTTTAAGCAAATGCAATAAGCATATTTATTTGATATTAGCGAATATAATCTTATAAAGAAATCGCAATAACATAAGAAATTTTTTGATATCACGAATGTTATGTCTTTATAAAGAAAATGGCAATTTTTTATAAAAATTTATTTGATTTAGAATATAATCCTTATAAGAAAATCGCAATACGCATAAAATTTTATTTGATTTCGCGAATATAATCCTTTTTAAGAAATTCGCAATAACGATATAAATTTATTTGATATCACGATATTATCGTTTAAAGAAAATCGCAATAGGCATAAATTTATTTGATATCGCGATATATTTCTTTTAAAGAAAATTGCAATAACCATAAAAATTTATTTGATATCACAATATAATCCTTATAAAGAAAATCGCAATAACCATAAAAATTTATTTGATTTCACGAATATAATCCTTATAAAGAAAATCGCAATAACCATAAAAATTTATTTGATTTCACGAACATAATCCTTATAAAGAAAATCGCAATAACCATAAAAATTTATTTGATTTCACGAATATAATCCTTATAAAGAAAATCGCAATAACCATAAAAATTTTTTGATTTCAGAATATAATCCTTTTAAAGAATTCACAATATCTTCATTTTAATTTAATATGTCGAATTTAAGAATATATAATTTAATCCCAACTCATCTAAAATATGTTTAGTTATATTACTTTCACTTAAATTAATGAAGCTCAATCTCATATTAAAATTAATTTATTATATTAAATGCTAAAATTATTAATTAAAATAAATTTTTTGTATTTAAAAAAACATGTAATATTATTTTTCTTTTAGTCTGATGTCATTTATATTAACAACTAGCATAAGTTAAACTTAATAAACAATTATTTAAAATATTTTTTATCTTTATTTTATACTTATATTTTTAAAATTAAGTCTAAAGAATAAAAATAATTTTAAATAAATATAATAAATGTGATATAAAATAACTGTATATTATAATTTATAATTTCTGAAATATCTTAATACAAAAAAGTAAATTAAAATAAACAAATAAAAATTTAAACAATCATCACTAATTATTGATATCCATTTGGTAATTCATAACCAGATATAAAAACAAACCCCAAAACCCCTGAATAAAAATAAAAATAGTATATATAAAATAAGCAAACATTAAATATAGAACATTGATAAATACAATCTGCTTAAAATTTAACTATAATTCTATCATAATCAACATTAATATTTTTAAATATATATAAAATAATTTATAAATTTTTATTTATATGTATAATTTGATGACAATTTAAATTTATTTAATTTGAAACATATTTAAATAAGAATTAGTGATGACTCAAAAATTTAATTAAGCAGCGCGTTTTTTTAAATCGTGATCATGTGAAAAAATATTATAATATCACGTTTTAGTATATGATTTAAAAATTCGCATAATAATATAAAAAATTTAGTTATCACGTATTTATAATTCTTCAAAAAAGTCGGGGATTATGTAAAATTTTTTTCTGTAGTGCGAATTTAAAAACATCAATAATAAAATTAATTAATAAAGTTAATTTATCCAATTATCAAATATATATAGCTTTATTTCACTCAATAATAATATTAAATAAGACTATTTACTTTTTATAAAAATTTTGAAATACAATCATAATTAACATTCATAATGAAATATTAATATTTATTATGAAATTCATAAGTACATCCTAAATCACACAAACTATTACTATTCTTTGAATAAATTTTAATTATATATTATTATATATCAAATTAATTAATAATTTTTATTATGTAATAAAATATGATTTTGCTTCATTTGATTCAAACTTATATCCATTAGGTAATTCATAATTACTTCCTAAATCACACAAACTATTATTATTCTTTGAATAAATTTTAATTATATATTATTATTCATCAAATTAATTAAAAATTTTTATTATGTAATAAAATATGATTTTGCTTCATTTGATTCATACTCATATCCATTTGGTAATTCATAACCAGATATAAAAACAAACCCCAAAACCCCTGAATATAAATAAAAATAGTATATATAAAATAAGCAAACATTAAATATAAAATGATAAATACAATTTGCTTAAAATTTAACTATAATTCTGTTATAATCAACATTAATATTTTTCAATATATAAAATAATTTATAAATTTTTATTTATATGTATAATTTGATGACAATTTAAATTTATTAATTTGAAACATATTTAAATAAGAATTCGTGATGACTCAAAAATTTAATTAAGCAGCGCGTTTTTTTAAAAATCGTGATCATGTGAAAAAATATTATAATATCACGTTTTAGTATATGATTTAAAAATTCGCATAAATAATATAAAAAATTTAGTTATCACGAATTTATAATTCTTCAAAAAAGTCGGGGATTATGTAAAATTTTTTTCTGTAGTGCGAATTTAAAAACATCAATAATAAAATTAATTAATAAAGTTAATTTATCCAATTATCAAATATATATAGCTTTATTTCACTCAATAATATATTAAATAAGACTATTTACTTTTTATAAAAATTTTGAAATACAATCATAATTAACATTCATAATGAAATATTAATATTTATTATGAAATTCATAAGTACATTCTTAATTACAATAACTATTACTATTCTGATATTAAATTAACCATTTTAATATTAATTGCCTTTAATAATTTAATAATTCTCATTATACAACTAAATATGATTTTGCTTCATTTGATTCAAACTTATATCCATTAGGTAATTCATAAGTACTTCCTAAATCACACAAACTATTATTATTCTTTGATTAATTTTAATTATATGTTAATATTCATCAAATTAATTAATAATTCTTATTATAAAACTAAATATGATTTTGCTTCATTTGATTCATACTCATATCCATTTAGTAATTCATAAGTACATATAAAAACAAACCCCAAAACCCCTGAATATAAATAAAAATAGTATATATAAAATAAGCAAACATTGAATATAGAACATTGATAAATACAATCTGCTTAAAATTTAACTATAATTCTATCATAATCAACATTAATATTTTTCAATATATAAAATAATTTATAAATTTTTATTTATATGTATAATTTGATGACAATTTAAATTTATTTAATTTGAAACATATTTAAATAAGAATTCGTGATGACTCAAAAATTTAATTAAGCATCGCGATTTTTTTTAAAATCGTGATCATGTGAAAAAAAATTATAATATCACGTTTAAGTATATGATTTAAAAATCGCATAAATAGAATAAAAAATTTAGTTATCACGAATTTATAATTCTTAAAAAAAGTCGGGGATTATGTAAAATTTTTTTCTGTAGTGCGAATTTAAAACATCAATATTAAAATTAATTAATAAAGTTAATTTATCTAATTCTCAAATATATATAGTTTTATTTCACTCAGTAATGATATTAAATAAGAGTATTTACATTTTATAAAAATTTTGAAATACAATCATAATTAACATTCATAATGAAATATTAATATTTATTATGAAATTCATAAGTACATCCTAAATCACACAAACTATTACTATTCTTTGAATAAATTTTAATTATATATTATTATATATCAAATTAATTAATAATTTTTATTATGTAATAAAATATGATTTTGCTTCATTTGATTCAAACTTATATCCATTAGGTAATTCATAATTACTTCCTAAATCACACAAACTATTATTATTCTTTGAATAAATTTTAATTATATATTATTATTCATCAAATTAATTAAAAATTTTTATTATGTAATAAAATATGATTTTGCTTCATTTGATTCATACTCATATCCATTTGGTAATTCATAACCAGATATAAAAACAAACCCAAACCCCTGAATATAAATAAAAATAGTATATATAAAATAAGCAAACATTGAATATAGAACATTGATAAATACAATTTGCTTAAAATTTAACTATAATTCTGTTATAATCAACATTAATATTTTTCAATATATAAAATAATTTATAAATTTTTATTTATATGTATAATTTGATGACAATTTAAATTTATTTAATTTGAAACATATTTAAATAAGAATTCGTGATGACTCAAAAATTTAATTAAGCAACACGATTTTTTAAAAAAATCGTGATCATGTGAAAAAATATTATAATATCACGTTTAAGTATATGATTTAAAAATTCGCCTAAATAATATAAAAAATTTAGTTATCACGTATTTATCATTGTGAAGAAAAATAAAATGATTTATTTATATACAAATTATATATAACCAAAATATTTTTTATAGTATTAATTTTTACATTTTAATTGTTATTATTTGGATGTATATTATGTATAATAAAATTAAATATAATTAATCTTAATTAACTGTATATTTTAAATTAATTTTAATATTAATAGTATATATTCAATTATTAATTTTTTTAAAAAAATACAATAGATTCTAATAATTATCATTTACTTAAATATCTATGATTCTAATAATTTATTTATATTTAAATTTAACTTTATTTAATTATAATTATATTTTTACTCATGGATTTTCTTTAACCAAAAAATCAAATAAAGAAGAAACAATTAGTGAATGCGAAGGTATCTAGCACCGCTGATCTAATTGAATTAAGTGATACAGAGGATATCTAACAACCAGAAAATATGAATGAAGAGGAGAAGGAAGGACTTAAAAACTAGTAGTAAATCTTCCAAAATGCCAATCTTTCAATATGTATTTGCAAAAATGATGATGTGTTTAATGAAGCAGCCCAAGCATCAACCAATAAAAGAATAATCACAGTTGTCACTGAATCCTATTTGAAGTCAATACTTTGCTGTACTTATTTATCAAGAGTGGTTTATGTTTGCTCTAACAATACTCAGAAAAGAATGAGAAGAAAGGCTAAGATATTATAAAAATAAGAACCTAATGACTATACACATCTTACCAAGTCATATTAAAAATTAGGACCTATGTCTGTACTCAGAAAACAAAATTACAATAGAGAATCACTTGGAACTTTAAAAGAAATATCCACATTTATATTGGATGATTTTATACAGCTCATCAACTATGATTTAATAAGTCAAAATAAAAAAGACACATTTATAATGCCACTATTTACTACTAAAGATATTTTGAAGATCGAGGATGACAGTAATGCTATTGATTTATAATAATCGATTAAAGTTATGGAAAAACTAGGATTAAAATACAATGAAATAAAATACTTTTACATTCCTTTAATTCTATAAAAAGAACAAACAAAAAAATCACCAAAACATTATAGCCTAATCATTGTAGATAATGATATGCAGAGAGGATATATTTATGATTCAGTGCCTTAATATTTAGATAAATACTTCTATGAAAAGAATGTAGAAGAAAGAATAGATCAATATATGAATAACATTAATGTCATTTTGGCTTTAAATGATAATTTACCATAAGTATTGTTTGAAGGAAAATATGAGATTGTCGAATCACCAATTCAACCAAATAATAAAGATTGTGGAGTGTATATGGTCTGCAACATGTTGTGGAACTTAAAATAAAATAGCTTAAAACTTAATTAAGAACCAACATATAATCATGCTTAAACATCAATTATTATATACAGAAAGAGAATTGATGAATCATTGGAACTAGGAATGCTACAATGTTAACTTATAGATTGATGATGAAATAAATTGATTGAATTTAAATAAAATATAAACACAAGAAAATGAAAATAAAAAAAAAAAAAAAAAAAATTTAATTAATGCTTGTGTAATAATAATTAAATAAATTATAAATTTTTAATTAATGGAGTATTTATAAATGAATTATAAATTAACTAATAAATTTATTTATAATGAAATCTTTTAATTATCCATATAAATTAAATATAACCATCTCAAAGTTTTTAAATTATATGATGAATCCTCATTAATAACTGAATAAAATATATATAAAAAAATATTTATATTTATATATATTTATATAATTAAAATTTTTTTATTTATATGTATAAAATCCCTTAAATAGAAAATTTATTAAATTTTATATACACTTAAAAATAAATACGTGCTCCATGAAAATTTTTTCTATGGCGTACGAATTTGATAAATTCGTGATAATTACTAAAATTTATTTACTACCACGTATTTTAAAAAACTATAAAATTTTTTATTAAATACAAAATTATATTTTAAATTACTTATTTTATAAAATTAAAAGAATTCGTAATTTATTAAAAATTTTTTGTTGTATTACGAATTTGATAATTTATTGCTATTTTTTTTTTAATAACTCACAAATTAAATAATATTTAATTATAAATAAGAAAAAAATAAAAGATTATACAACTTTTTTAATATTATTAAATAAAAAAACTTAATAAAATTATACAAAATGTTTGATTACATTATAATAAAAAAATTAATATATAATTAATATAAGATTATTACTTAGTAAGAAAATATATATTAATCTTAAATAATTAAAAAATATAAATTTAAATTTTTAGATAAATTAAATTAATTATAATCTCATTTATTAATTTTCTTGGATGTTTTCTTTGGCTTATCAATTCTGTGTGTCTTTGTGAAAATTTCAAATGATTATTCTGGTTGCTTTTTAAAGCAGTAATGGTCTTTCCTATATCTCATGTGAATATTCTCTCTTTGACAATTGTTGCATTTAAAGTAGTTAACGTACTTTCCCATGAAGAATTTTTTTTGTTAATCAAAATATTATAACTATTTAATTATAATAAAATTTATGCGAAAAGATTATTAATAAATTGAATATTTAACTTAATATGCCTTTTGAATATTACTTGTTTAAAAATTACAAAAAATTAGAAAGAGTGGAATTATCTTAATATATAATTAATATATAATTATAGCACCTTTATCATCTCCTAATAAAATTCTTATATGGCACAAACAATTATAATTAATATATATATATATATTAAAATTTGTATAATCTTTAAAATTCATGAACTAGAATGAATTTGTACGGTCCATATAAATCCGTGCCTATAAATAAAATTATTTATCAAGCACGAATTTAATATATATTTAAATATTCGTGACTAAATATAAAATTTTTAATATTTTACGAATTTGCTCGATCTTTTCAAATTCGTGACTTAATATAATATTTTTAATATTTTATGAATTTGCTCTATCCTTCCAAATTCGTGGAATAAAATAATATATTTAATATTTTACGAATTTGCTCTATCCATTCAAATTCGTGGAATAACCTAAAATTTTTAATTTATTACGAATTTGGTGGGTCCATTAGAAATCGTGACTTAAGAAAAAAATTTTAATTTATTACAAATTTGGTCGATGCATTCAAATTCGTGGCTTATGATAAAATTTTTATATTTTTACGAATTTGGTTGATCCATTAAAATTCGTGACTTAACCTAAAATTTTTATTTTATGACGAATTTGGTCAGTCATTTAAAATTCTTGACATATAATAAAATATTTAATTTATTACGAATTTGCTCTATCCATTCAAATTCGTGGAATAAAATATTATTTTTAATATTTTACGAATTTGCTCTATCCATTCAAATTCGTGGAATAAAATATTATTTTTAATATTTTACGAATTTGCTCTATCCATTCGAATTCGTGGAATAAAATATTATTTTAAATATTTTACGAATTTGCTCTATCCATTCATATTCGTGGACTAATATTAAAATTTATAACTATCACGAATTTGAACTATTAATAAAATATTTTGAATGAAATACAAATTTAAAATTTTTAAACTGAATATTTAAATTTTAATATTTAAAATTTAATATTTAAAATTATTTTAATAATATATTTGCAGAAATTTAATTAAATAAATATAAATAAAAAAATGGGATAAACTTAATACTACTATAAATGTAAAAATGTTTGCTCAGTGGAATTCCAAAAAGCAAAAGAAATGAACATTCTTGTGCTAAAGTATTTGGGAAAAGGATTTATCAAAATAGTAAGAAAATAAAAAAATTAAATGACAAATAAGAATAATAATAATTTATAACAATTAACAACTCACATTAAAATAATAAGAACAAGATTCCAGAATGCAAATTATATATGTCTACACTAGGAGGACCGAGAGATGTAAAAAAACCTCATCCATATTCAGTTATCAAAGAATATAATAAAGAAATTTATAGACTAGAATTAGATATAATAAAGGAAGAATTTGATGAAGACAATTTCAATGCAAGAGAAAGGAAATTTGCGGAACATTTAATATATTTACCTTAGAAATATTTAGTAGTTTAAAAAATAAAATTTAATTGAAAATTTAATCTTTAATATATAATTTATTTTAATTTATATATTTAATAATTTCTGAATTTATATTATAAATATTATTATAATTAAATTATTTTAATAAAAAATGTTTTAATAATGAATAAAAACGTAAAAAATGGAAAATATTCATAGTTTTTACGTATTTGTACTCTTTATATAAAATCGTGTATTCTAATAAAAATTTAT
The DNA here is from genome assembly GCA_000711775.1 of Oxytricha trifallax. NCBI lineage: Eukaryota > Ciliophora > Spirotrichea > Sporadotrichida > Oxytrichidae > Oxytricha > Oxytricha trifallax. The sequence continues at coordinate 561 of ARYC01005822.1, read as the reverse complement.
GTGCTATCACGATTTTATCACGAATTCATAAAATCAATACATTATATATTGGAAATCGTAATAAATTCGAGAAAATTATTAAATAAATAAGAAAGACTAAAGTCTTTAAATTTTATATAAATGTAGGAAAATCGTGATAAACATATAATATCTTAATATTTCACGCATTTATTGCGAATTTATAAATTAATAGACTTTAGTCTTTATTGTTAAAAATAAGTATCAAAATCGTGATAAACATAAAAATTCTTAATATTTCACGCATTTATTACGAATTTATTAATTAATAGACTTTAGTCTTTATTGTTAAAAATACGTATTAAAATCGTGATAAACATAAAAATTCTTAATAATTCACGCATTTATTGCGAATTTATTAATTACTAGACTTTAGTCTTAATTGTTAAAAATACGTAGCAAAATCGTGATAAACATAAAAATTCTTAATAATTCACGCATTTATTACGTTTTTGTAATATACAAGACTTAAGTCTTATTTATTTTAAAAACGCAAAGAATTCGTGATAATGAAATATAATTATATTATATTAAGTATTTGTA